>OX030957.1:13016016-13091016 GCA_943735955.1 Piscicola geometra | reverse complement strand
TCATCCATATTAGCATTCATTCATTCATTCATGTTATAACTCATCCACCAACAATCTTTCATCTTTCATCCACTTCTATTGTCATTTTTGAAATTAAAACAATTAAATATTTGTGATAGTATTTCAAAAAACATTTTTGTATTTTTTCGTCTTTCAAACATTTAAAAACGTACGTATAACCGAATCCAAGGAGGTTATGGCGTGAGAAAGTGAGAAAGCATCTGAGAGAGAACAAAAAATAAGACAAAAAAGACGCAGGAATCGGAAAAACGAATAAAAATGAAAAAGTTGCCGCTGCACTAGACGACCTCAGGCGGTATGTTCAAAGTGGGTTGGGAGTGATAACTAGATGTTGATATTACGAGGGGTAAATGCCGCTCTGAAAACTTTTTGGCCCATAGATTTATTTAGCTGAAAAATATTCTTTTGCTATGAATTTGAAATAGGTTTAAAAAAGATTTTGAAATTAATATTTAACATGAAATTGTGCATTTTTTGCGTTAAAAAGAATGAGTTGTGTACTATTTCATTTATAAATTCAAAAACGAAAGTGTAACAGGTGAGCTGGCCGCTTTACGGAAATCACTGAAACTATCTAGTTTCACCACAATTTAAAAAGTATTTTTGAATTTATGAATTATGATTGAATAGAAGCGCCTTATTCAGTTTGAGAGGAAGGTGATTTAAGCCGAATATAAACGAAAACTTTACAGCTGTTTCTCTCTTTTTAAACAAAAACTAAGGGAGTTAATCATGATTAGAAAATAATTATTGGCTCTGTGATTGGCTTAAAGCTGGTTGCATATTCCTAGAAATGGCAAAAATGTTTCAGCCTGATGACTCCCTATGGGTATTCTTGGGCAAGAGAGTGAACCATTTCCTATTTCAAACGTGGAGGAGAGGTTGGAAGGAAGCTTCAAAGAGATGAATCAGAGTTTTTCTATCTTTATTTTATAAAAACTTCGGTATTTATTATATTTTTATTTTTTGTTAAATATTTTTATTTAAAAGTACTATCCTAGAGTTTTAACTCTTCTGAAATAAATGCTAAGATATTTAGTTTATAAGCGAGAATGAACGGCGAATGCTATAATTGAAGCGGCTTATGCCTAAACGAACTAAAACAACAACTGTTTCATAACTTTGGTGAGGAGGACGAAAATGAGTTTGTTGATGGTGTTGATGACGATAGTAAAGACTGCAGTGATGGAGTTGAAAAGAATAAATGGAAAGGTTTGCTTGCATTGAGTGAATTTGACTGGTGATATTATAAGTAAAACGATTATTTTGAAATAGAAAGTGAGAATAGATTGAAGTTGGTGATAAATAGATTCAAAAATACAATGAAATTTTTTTTAGAAAGTTTGCAACGAAAATGACTGAGGTTTCAGTAAACGAGACACCAATAGACGAAATACTTTTGGAAGGGTTGCAAAAGTTTCAATTACACACGACTGTCTGGTCCTCGTCACTTCATAGGAACTTATGTATTTAAACTTTAATTTATAACTGTGAATATTAAAAAAGAATAGTTTAAAAAATTTTTTGTCCTTAACTTCAGCCTCGAAAAGAAGATGTAGGCATAATAATAAATACCAATAATTTTATTATAAAAATTGAATTTGTAAAAAGCGTTCATTTCTCCGTGCAGCCATTTTCCGACTGTTACACTCACATATTGCATATATCTACTTGAAAGAAGGACTGTGAACCCTCGAAGTTGATTGGGGATGATGACGAGGTATGGCAAGAGGGTTGCAGAGGTCAGAAGGTCAAGGACATGTGACGTTGAAAGGTTGGATGATGAAACCAGTTGTGGTGTCGTTTCTTTTATAGTCATTCTGAAGAGTGTCTATGAGTCTTTTAAAATAGTATAACACAAAAACCCACAACAACAACCACACAAACACCCACAACAACAACCACACAAACACCCACAACAACAACCACACAAACACCCACAACAACAACCACACAAACACCCACAACAACAACCACACAAACACCCACAACAACAACAACAACGATGAGTTGACAGTGCATTAAGTGATCGTACTCCATCATGTGAGGTCATAAGTTGCACTGCTGGGAGAGGTAATGAAGACGTTTTAAGCAGGGGGGTGGAGATGGTGTGGGAGATAGTGTGGATGGTGCAAATGATGAAGGTGGTGCCAATGATGGAGAGTTTGTTGATGGTGAGGATGATGGAGATGATGATGATGATTGTAGGGATGATGAGGATGTTGATGAAAGCAATGATGACGTTCAAGAGAGTGAGAACGAAGATTTCGACACAACGATCGTAAAATGAATTCACAAATGACATGGCATTGTAATTTAGTGATTTTTTGTATTACTACTATCTTCATTTTTCAATAAAAACAACAAGTTTTTGCCAAACTTTTAAAGCACAAGTTAGCAACGAACCTTTCCCATTTGCAGATTTGCTCATCTCTCATTTGAAAGGTCACACTGATGATAAAAGCTATTTTCCGGAGCAAAGGTCGTGAACTCTGGGGCCTGAATGTCTCAGGGAATTAAGAGATGATGCTCTGAAGATGAGCAGTGCTGCTGTGGCAAGGGTGCTGTGGTAATAGTGGAGTTTCAAAGGGTGTGGGAGGGTAGTGATGATGATGCAGCCTATTTTTACATCAATAATTTTAGATAAATAAAAAAGAGTTTTTTTGAAAAATAATAGAAGGAAAGCTGATTCAGTGGGATCAGAACGCCTGAAAACTTACTTTCCGTGCTGATCTCTTTTTTCAATTATTTAAAAAATCGCCCCCGGGTGGATTCGAACCACCAACCTTTCGGTTAACAGCCGAACGCGCTAACCGGTTGCGCCACGGAGGCAGATACAAGGAACAATCAAGGTCATTGTATCATTATCTAGTGATTTATAAAGTGTGACTCAATATGAATGTATCAAAAAAGCAATTTTTTCTTTTTCAATTTAACTTTCATATGATTAAGCTTTTGACTCTCGTTCATAAAAAAGAGATGCCAATGCAATCAATCGCTAATTGTGCCGAAGTCTTTGTGAATCGAACGAACGAAGCTCAGACTCAAACCATTGAAACTCTCAGGCACTTCTACGTGATGCCGAGTAAGCGCAAAGAGACACACAGCGATCTTTGGTGGACAGGTGTGTTATGACTCGTCTTGTTGCTCGTGCTCCTAAATTCTCTCCTCAAATTTCTCCTAATCTTCGTTTGTTACATTGGTTACCTTTGAGATCTAGAGTGACTTTTAAAATATGCCTTATTATGTTTAAAATTCATAACTGTAATGCTCCAATTTTTCTTAAAAATCTAATTAAATAACCCCCTAAATCTGGACTTTTTATCCTGAAGACGTTTTATCCTGAAGACTTTTTATCCTGAAGACTTTTTATCTTAAAGACTTTTCATCCTGAAGACTTTTTATCCTGAAGACTTTTTATTCTGAAGACTTTTTGTTCTGAAGACTTTTTATCCTGAAGACTTTTTATTCTGAAGACTTTTTATCCGTTTACTAATAATTTGTATTGTATTTGTTAAATTGTTCTAGTTATGTATTTTTAAAAATATAGTTCGTTTTATTTATTTAAAATTGTGAAACGAATCTATAGAAAAATAAAGTCCGTTATAATTATAATTATAGTTTGTTTTAATTAATTAATTTTTTAAAAATATAGTCCGTTTTATTTATTTAAAAATTGTGAAACGAATCTTTAAAAAATCGGTTTTTTGTATAAAAAGTCCGTTTTATTTAAACTAAAATATTTACAAAGAGACTTTTTCTCCGAGAGGTTTTTTCTCCATGAGGATTTTTTCCGGGAGGCCTTTTGTAGAAGGTATTTTATCCGAAGGCTTTTTCTCCGAGAGGCTTTTTGTCCGTTCCCCAATCTGGTCTAAGATCATCGACCTTTAATCGTTCTTTTCGTTTTCCAGTTAAACACTCTTTTGCTCAACGTTCTTTTTCTTACTGCGGTCCTTTTTTATGGAATTCTTTACCCTCTTCTTTAACTTCAAGTCACTCATAACTTTCCGTCGAAGCCTGAAGACGTATTTGTTCAAATTGTAAAAACAAATTTAAAAAATTAAATTAATTTTTATAAAATTTGATATTTTTTAAGTAAAAATTTGGAAACTATGATACTATACAAGCGAAAAATGATTTAAGAGGTTGAGGGAAACTGTAGTCGGAAGGAAATAGCAGCACAGGTCTGGCGATCGGATCAAGTTTCATTTAATGGACAGACAAAAAATCACTCTTGTGGTTCATATAAGATGCAGTTATAACATCTATAACAAATTTCGTAATGGGAATCGGTTATTAAAAGTGTGTTTAGGTAATTTAAATGTTTCGGTACATTTAGAATAGTTTCTGTTTTAGAATGCAACTGCGCAATAGAAACTTTATAATCAAATAAAAAATGTAAAGAATCTCATTTAATTATACATTCACATTCATCCATTTATCCATCCACAAACCTATCATTTCGTTAAGCCGTTTTTCAAAACTACCATCAAATTCAAATTCGTCTCGCTCATTACAATTTATCTAAAGAAGTTTCAAGATCTCAGTGCATCTTTCTGAATTTCGTGATTTTAAATTAAACTATAATTTTGTAAATAAAAAGCTATATAATCCGATTTTCAATTTTAAATATTTTAAATAGCAATAAAATACGAATTTAAAATGTTGATTTATTCTAATAAATCAAATGAGATTTTCTGCGTTTTTAGAAACCGTTTTTGCATTTTCTTCAAAATGTTCAACGTGAGTCTCAAAAAATCATTAAAAATTTGGACGGTGAGATAGAAAAGTCTTGTAAGTTATTAAGCGTTCTTAATGCGTTTGTAGAAAAACAGCACTAAAAAGACGCCGTTAAATCTGCAACTGCAGACAAACACTGGTCTTGAAGCTCGTCCGGGTTTACGCCTTATTTATAATATTCGCCGTTGTGTTGTAATGTGTTGTGTTGCATAAGCACTGCAAGACAACAACAACATCAACGACAAAGTTTGCATTTCAACTTCAGAAATGCACTAAGGACGAAATCAACAAATCTCACGGAAAAACAAAAAGATGCTTCTAAAGAGTAATCGGAACATCAATTCCGTGCCAAGCTGTGCCACTAAGAGGTCTGGTGCACGAGTTCTAGAGAGGTATCATCACGCAAGCATGCCATCTGAGCACCCTGTGTGTGTGTGTGTGTGTGTGTGTGTGTGTGTGTGTGTGTGTGTGTGTGTGTGTGTGTGTGTGTATGTGTGTGTGTGTGTGTGTGTGTTGTATGTGTGTGTGTGTTTGCGTGTGTGTGTGTGTGTGTGTGTGTGTGTGTGTGTGTGTGTGTGTGTGTGTGTGTGTGGGTGTGTGTGTGTGTGTATGTGTGTGTGTGTGTGTGTGTGCGTGCGGGTGTGTGTGCGTGTGTATGTGTGTGTTGTTGGTTATTTACTTATCAGTTCGATGATCTTGCATCGCCTTGTTTTCTTGCTCAGCAGGGCGTTCAACCTCACAACTCCGCCAAGTCCAACAAACGTCTCTGTCGTCTCCAGTGGAAGCCTCCATGCAGGGCTCCCCACTGATGCGTGAGTTTGTGACGACGAACGATTAAACAATCTTAGGAAACGTTCATATTTACGAATTTTCCAAATTAACTTCAAAACGGTTTTTGATGATTTATTGCACGAATATGTTGAGAAAATACAACACGGTGTAGGTAAAAAAGTCAATTTCAAAGAGAACGAGACTTCCAATGTGAACAGTTTGACTAGAGCTTTGTGAGGCTATTCATTGTTTTATGCATGTAAAAAAGAATATGATACGAACATGAACAGTTCATAATCAAATATCATTTGAAAAGAATAATAAAAGTGCGTTTAAGATGATTTAATTTGTAAGAAAAAATGGTTGACAGCATTTTCAACAAAATGGCCTTCCCCCATCATTTCAGTGATGCATCATAACCGCCTATTTACACTTGCTCTGGTACTGAAAGCTCTAAATACTGAGCATAGATTTATATTACATGAGTTTCATTAAAGGCGTCGTTGTAATTGTTGTTGTTGTGGCTGTTGTGGCTGTTGTTTGGTTCGCTGATGGAGTGGATGTTGCGACTGCTTCCGAAGGAGTTGAGGAGTTGTTGGATGGGAGGCGTGCAGAATCGTGGTGTGAGCGGATTGGCATCGAGAAGAGGGCACTGCTCGTTGATTGGTTGGGAAGGACCGGGCAGGGAGTGGTAAATGGGCCTCGAGTGCTGGTATTGGCTCTGAGAGTAGCCTTGCAGGTCGATGGACCAACCGGTGTTGAGGGATTCCAGGTGGGAGGAGTTTAAGTTCTTCTCGACGTCCAATGAGACGCTGGCGTGTGAGTCATCAGAGAAGGAGGTTTGAGGCGCCACTGTGATCATGTGCTTCATCTGGAAAGAGGTGGTGGAGGTGTGGTCAGTGCTGATTCAAAGTCGTCATACTTTCTATCACAAAATGTGATTTAACGGGATAATTAATGATTGAATTAACTTGTTTGAAGAAACATGATTTTTTAATGATGCTTCTCCATGCCTCATTTCTTAAAACAACCGTGAAATCACCACATCGCTCAAGCAAAAGCACAATTAAGATCATCAAAGATCCATTAGGTAGGTGCTGAGCGGGCGGTTGCGAGCCTCAAAGGAGAACAAAGAGATAACTGCATAAACACGCGTCAATTCTTGTAAATAGATTCGCGCAGATATGCAGATATCTTTAAGTAATATAGAATCGTAGAGTTTAATTTCACGAAGTTTCATTTTAAATTTAACGGGGTTTCATTTTTATTTTGGCGTGAAGAAATGGTTGTTTGGAAAAAAGTAAAAT
This sequence comes from Piscicola geometra, assembly GCA_943735955.1. Taxonomy (NCBI): domain Eukaryota; kingdom Metazoa; phylum Annelida; class Clitellata; order Hirudinida; family Piscicolidae; genus Piscicola; species Piscicola geometra. The sequence continues at coordinate 13,084,177 of OX030957.1, read as the reverse complement.
GTTCCGACTTTACTTGATTGATGTGTTTGAATCTGTACGAACTAACACATGTATTTTAAAATAGTTCATCAAGGTTGATTGGACTTGAAACATGAGTTTTAAAAATTCGACTGAAGCGTTGAGTTTAATGATGTCGAGAAGCCTGTGAAAAGACGAAATAAGGTGGAAGTGTTAATCAAAAAACGATATAAAAGACCGGTGCAGGGTGGAAGTTAATATGAGGGCTCTGTCTTTAAAATAAGCCCAGCAAATGTTTGCGTTTGTGTGTTTGATCCCCCGTCGTAATTTAGCATTTATTTATGTTCACTTGTCTCTTTTGTTTGTACACGTGTGTACGTGTGAGTGTGGTTGTATGCTTTTTTGTATGTTGGTATATTGTACTATTTTTATGCGTGTGTGAGGTTATATTTTAAAGATTTTTAAACACTGGTACATTTCTTTACACATAAATATTTGGTTTAATTTTAAGGAAAAACTTAAAAGAGCGATTTTGATATTTTGAGACGAGTTCATCGAATGCTTCCAAATGGGTCTGTTATTGGTTTTGCAAGTTCCAGCTTGAAATATCTAGTTGTTTGGCTAGGAAATACGTGTTTGTAGGTCTATGTCTGCGTGTAAACATATGTACTTGTTTTTGTCTTGGTGTTTGCTTGGTTCTTTGAGTGTGTGCGTAATATTGAGTACGTTCCTAGATTATGAACATTTTAAACGCAGAATGCTTTAGTGTATTATTCATCAGCTTCATCAGATCAATCATCCCTTACTGAAATGTACAGAGCACTTTTGTACATAGACGTTTTATTTTAAATGTTCAGCTTTTAAACTTTAGCATAATTTTCAGAGAGCTTTTCCATTGGTTGGATAGTATTTTTTTCAAAGCTTGGTGCTTACTAAAGCTAACTTTTTCAATAAAGATTTTTTATGTTTTTATTGAAGTCTTAAATAAAGTTCTAAACCTAAATGTTTTAATAGATAAATATATGTTTATTTAAATCTCAAGCGGGATTCAAATTAGGCCCACCAAGTCACCCACCTTTTCATGGTTGTGCTGCTGTATCTTCTTGATGAGGAAGGTTCGTTTCTTGTCTTTACATCTCTTGTTCTGGAACCACACCCGGATCACTCGGGAGTTGAGGCCAGTCATCTCCACCAGCTGATCCTTCATCAGAGCATCAGGCCTGGGGTTTGCAGCGTAGCAGGTCTTCAGCATGTGCAGTTGCTTCTCGTTCAAAACCGTCCTAACCCTGGTTGTTTTAGCGACGTGCTGATTGGATTTTCCACTTTTGAAACGTGGTGGTTGGTGGCTGGAAACGCTAGAAGTTATTTGTTTTTTGTTAGTTTCTTCAGGCATTTTCGTTGCAGGTAGGTCTAGAAGGTCTTCAGAGAGAGAACTTTCTTTTGAGGAAACGTGTTGAGAACAAATGGGTTGGAAGCTTGTGGCGTTGTTGTCTAGGGCGGAGTTGAAAACAACTTGTTGAGATTCTGTGGGTGAGTGTCTAGAGGGACATTTGAGGTACCCAATGTTGATTGCGTTTGTGTTTGAAGTTTTGTAAGGCTGAGCGTCGTCGTTGCAATCGAAGTCATGGAGTCCATTGGTTGCAGAGTCAATCTTTTCCTCAACGCACTTCTTCGAATCATTATCGCTCGTCTCTACAAGGCCATCTTCTAGCCCCTCCTCTTCACCTCCATAATCATCCCACACGGGGTCTTTGAGGCGGCCTTTGAAGTCTTTATTTTCCGATGAACTGTTCTCGTGAGTCTCAAATGCAGAACCAGCATTTGGTTCGTATTGTTCCTCTGAAAGAACACAGTCATCGATGCAGTAAAGGCGGTCGTGGTCATCTATGGTGTAGTGGTCTCCGGATCTCAAAAGCCTACCGCATACACAGCATGTAAAGCAGTGCAAATGGAAAATAAGGCGTTTCTTGCCGTTGTTGTTTGTTATGTTCTCCTTGTTGATCGAGGTGACAGCAGAATAATTATTGGCCGAAACATTTTTTTCATTTCCATCAAATGGTTCTTCTTCAAATGCAGTTTTAAGCTTTGACCTGATTATATTGTTAACGTTTTTAGACTTAGAACTGCCCAAGCTTTCTTTCCCAGTGGGGTTTCCACCTCCCACGTCCCCTTCACCACCGCATGCAACACTTTCTTCAGTTCCACCAAGATACTCCTTTGTATTGTCTTTGATGCCTTTGTGACGTTTCTTCAGATCGTTGTCGTCTTGCATATTAGTGTCAATAACTCCATCATCATCATAACCACTCTCAGTTGCATGCTTGATAATTTTATTAATACTATTATGTTTATTAATACTGTTTTGTTTATAAATATTGTTATTATTATTGTTGTTGTTGTTATTTGATTTCTCAATACGCATCACGTAGTCAGTGGATTGGAAGGGAAGGTGACAGTTGTGGCAGATGATGCCTTTGCGTCTGCAGTTGTGGCGGTTGTGGTAGTTGTGGTGGTGGTGGTTGTTGTTTTGGTGAGGGTTGTGGTAGTTTGGTAGTGGTAGTTGTGGTAGTAGTTGTGGTGGTGGCGGTTGTGGTAGTTGTGGTGGTGGTGGTGGTTGTTGTTTTGGTGATGGTTGTGGTAGTTTGGTAGTGGTAGTTGTGGTAGTAGTTGGGGTGGTGGTTGTTGTGGTAGTTGTGGTTGTTGTTGTGGTGGTTGTGGTAGTTTTTGTAGTGGTTGTGGTGGTTGTAGTTGTGGTGGTGGTGGCTGTAGTTGTTGCAGTGGCTGTAATGGTTGTGATGAAATAAGCAGCTATTGGAAATCCAATAGGGAAGGTATGAGAAGTTTTAGAGATTGAGGGGGTAGAGGTGTTTATATATATTTTTCAAGACTTCGGTTGGAAACTCGAGAGATGCTCTTGAAAAAGAAACAAACAATAAAATCTGAAAACTAAATTATTTCTCGGTTAGGAGAAATATTATCCGTGAGTGTATTACAATTGGCATTTTTGTTGGATTTTAAATTCTTTGTTCAAAATTGGAAAAAAAAATTATGAGTTTTAAAGGTTCGTGTTGTACAAATGATTTATCAGAAATTATAACATAGCATAATACCAACTGTTTTATAGGTTTGTGTCTGAAAAATATACGTATACATTTCTGTTGAAAGCTTTCAAATCTCCGGGGGTTGAGGGGTTAATGTAGCAACTGATTCTGTTTTTATTGCAGCTTCTCAAGACCAATAACTCACGGATGTACTCCCACTGAGCCACTACGCGTCATTGCATTATGACTTGAGGATTTAGGGTCGACTTTCTGCTCTATTCCACTCACGGGAGATTTTTGGATTTAGAAACATAAATTCTGCTTTTTAAAATTGCATTTTGCACCTAGAAAAACTTTTAATGACTCAAAGAATTAAGTATCACAAAAAACGAGAGATGAAAAACTTGAATTTTTCCTTGATTAAAAAAAACTCAATATTTAGTGAAAGACTTTAAAATCCCCAAAGAATGACAGGGACGCCTTAGCTTTCTGACACCTTTGTGATGGCTACATCGTATTTTTGGGATTGTTCAACTGTGAAAAAACATAGCCACTCTAACCGAAATCTTTCTACTTGCTCTCAGCACCTCCCCACTTCCATGTGATTGAGATCTCAGCTTGTAAAGTGTCTAAACTTTAGTGTCTGAAACAGTGAAGTCCTTTATAGTGCCTAATACAGTGTGCGTCTCTGGTGGATTGGCAATGTCTGATTGACGTTCTATTGTATACAGACAAATGATAAGTGACAAATGATTTTTAGCACAAGAAGGTAATTGTGTTTCAAGTCAAGAATTTGATTTCTCAAAATCCATCTCTGTAGAGATAAAGTATTATACAGCAAAAAGGTTTCAAGAAGCAAATAACAAGTTGTTTTAGACTCATAAAACTTTTAGATAAAACTTTAAATTATATTTTAAACTAAAAAACCGAAAAGTAGTTCGAAAATACAGGCGAATTTGAACTTGAATACGATGGAGTGAACAATGTTTACTGTGAACACACCTCAGGTAGTCTTCCCGACAGTAGACTTTTCCCGCCAGAATGTAACACGTGATCTTCTCATCCAACGTTTTCCCGCACTTGACACAGCACAAGCACGTGACATGCCACATCAAATCAGGTGTCACGTGCAAGGCGTAACGGTCTCTGATTGGATGACCACAAGAGGTGCACGGCTTTCCTATTGGTCGCTTCGTGTTGCAAGGAAATACTTGGTCGAGAGGGAAGTTTGGGTGACTGAGTATGGCATCTGGTAATGAGGTATCATTGAGAATTTCACCTATTTCAAGTTTTATGACCAAATAATTGTCCAATTAAATTAAATTTAAACCTAAAAGACAGTTCCTTTCGTTCTCCACACAAAGCTACTCAACTAAACAAACCTGGAGGAGTAGAGTTGCGGACGATGTCACAGTTTCTGAGAGCTCCATCTTCACCGTTCCAATCTCCTGCTTCTTCACTCTTTGTTTCCTCCTCCATACAGCCATTCGTTTCCATGCGATGGAGAGTTTGTTCAGTAGTGGTGTCATTGCATCTTTCCATTTTTAACGTTGAGTTTATTTTTAATTTCTAGTTTGGAAAATTATCTTCCATTTTTTGATTTTATATATTTCGTGTTTTGTTTTTTATGTATACTAGGTAGCTTTGGTCGTTGTATATTTTGCAACCATTTTGTAAACGACATCAACTATTTCCAGCTTTCAAATAACTTTGCAGCAAGGGATACAAAATTCACTTAAGCTGACTTGATAAAATTCAGTTCAAAATCAAAGCAAGTGATTAGAACGAAACTCAAATTAGAGTGAGTGTTTATATACTTTCTAATGCTTACATTTGCCGTTGATGAGACGAAATAATTTATTGGAAACTGCCAAAGGTCCAATGATGAATTAGAAAAAGCATTCTCGCCATTTTATGATGCGGATTTTCGGTAAATATTCCAAGGTTGTTATAGGGTATTCCCATCTAATTGAGATTTATTGCCAACTATAGACAATAAAACAACAACTATAAAATAGTCTCTAAGAAGTAACATAAGATTCACAGTTTAGCAAATAAATTAATTTTCAAAAATAATTAAATGGATTTTTTTTATAATTTAACATTTAATCCAAATTATGAATACTATGTTGTTACTCTGTAAGTCCACCGCACTTTTCCCACTGAGTAACAGCCTTTCCTTATATACCAGCCACTTTACATGTCTACACCCGGACGAAAATATAAGGCTCTTTAATTTAAACTCACGTTGATGCCATTCAGTTTACACAAACTTCATTATTATATTTTACATTATAAGAATTGAAAAAAGAAAAAGAATTAAATGTTTTAATTGTTATTCTTAATGAAGCGAGATTGTTTTATTGGTGGGAGAGAGATGATTCACAGAAATAATTCTTCAATCAAATTAATAATCTAAAATTGGTTTGATACAACACCAGCATTGAGAACAATAGATGATTTTCAAACCCAAAAGTCGCTATTTTCTTAAACTAAAAAAAAGCACAAATAGAATGTAATTAATCAAGCATAAAGATGATGCTAGTGTGCGATTGGCGCGTTGTTTGAAAGATGAGAAGTCTATGGTGGATGCGCTGCTGCTATTGGTTGCCAAGGCGTCTGAAGGAACCTATCCCGTTGGAATTCATCTAATTTGTCATCAGCAGAATTATTTATTAAATATCTTTAATTTTTTCCAAAATATTGTATATATATAAGAAGATCCACAAAAAAATCTTGAAGAATATTTAAATCTCTAAAACTTATTTTTCAGTCATAGGAACCTAAATAGACTACCATAATGATCTGGCTCAATGATCTTCTTCATGATACTCACTACTCACACCGATATTTAATTTTTTTGAATTTTTAATTTTTATAGATTACAGGTATTAAATAATGGAATTGGAAACTTAAACCAAGAAAATTATTATTTTCGAATAAACTCAGTGATTTCAACACTTCTTACGAATGACTCTGATAACACGAGTATGAGTAACAATCATTTTATTTGAAACCTAGCGAATTAAACAAAAGAAATATATTTTTAAGGTTAATATTTGAAAGAAATTAAGAAACTTATTTCTTTTACTTTTTTAGATCAATACAAGTTAAAGCTTTATTTAAATAAATATAATTTATGATTTCTATGGTTAGTTCTACATAAATAACAATTTTAAAATCATTTTCAGCACGTGTTATAAAGTTTTTAAAGATTTTGCAGTTTAAACTTTTCAAACGATATTGAAAGGGCATTCAAACGAAAAATTAGCAAAATCCTAAACGAATTGTACACGGAAACAGGAGATTTTGAATCGAATTTGAGCAAAAACGACCGGATGTTCTCCACCCCAGATAACAATAAGTCAAGAAATTAACAACGTCATTTAATCCTATTTCTCATTATTCCTATTTAATTAATAATATTATTTAAATGCCAGCAGCAGCAGCATCAGCCTCTTCCGACTCTACAACTGGTCGCCTTCGCTTCCACTCCAGTGTACTCGAAATTGCACGTCACGGCGTTGTTGGAGTAGTCCAACTCGGCTATTTTGTAGTTCGGATTTATGTGAACCTGGGGATTGTTGTTGTGCAAATTGGTTGTGAGGATTCAATGGAAACTGAAAAAAAATTGTTTATAATAAATGAAAATCTGAATTTTAAATTTCGTAAACGTATTCAAACCCTAGTGGCGTTATCTTAATGGTATAAAAAACTTTGTTGTTAACACAAACACTTCTATTAAATGACTAAGAATTTAATTGTTTATCTTTTTTTGCTGCCAGCGTGTTCCAAATATCATATACAGAACATCAATCAAACGAATTTGAATGAATACAGGAATCCCAAAAAGTGATGACACGTGACAGTGTTTTAATAATATTTATTTAATTATTAATGGTGTTATAACACAAACTCCAAGGGTAAACCTTAAAAATGTAGTTTCCAGGCTTGACGTCTGTGATGTCGATCCACTGACAATCGATGTCGTGCGGGTAGTCATCGGCACAGCCTACACTGATGCCTGCAAGGTGGAACGGAATGAAGTCGAGGTTGTTGCGAAAGAATATGAAAAATACAATTATCGTTCACAATTCCTGTTCGTGGTTTCTCGCTCAAAACTTAGTTTCAAACCGAAATTATGCATTATACATCTTTTTTTCTTAGCCCAAACTATTTTACATTTCAGCAAAAGCCTTTGGTGATAAGAACACTCACCCTGCTCTGCAAAACCATCGCAGTCGAATTTCTTCGACTCGTTCTTCTTGCATTGAACGTCCTCCAAGCAGAAACTCGCCTTGTGACCTGGAAAATATATTCTACATTTCTCCTCGCAACCCTATTTAAAGAAAGTTATATCTATTTCGATTGGGTTTCAATTAAAATAAACTTAGAAAAAAAAAATGTTAATGATGTTTGTCGTTTTAAAACCTGAAAATAAATTGTTCTTATAAAAAGATATTACAAATTAATTAAAAAAATGAAATCGGGTTTATGGGAGAGGCGACCTTCTGCCACTCTATTGTTGTGCAGATCGAGCAAGTCGTACCTGGCAAACACTTGCATGCTGTGGTAGTGCCTGTGTGGAAGAAATGCTGTGTCTGAAACGCTTTGGTTTTTGCATTGGCAAAATTTAGAGACCGACCGAAACAGATATTTTTATTTCGGCCGAAACCGAAATTAGGCCGAAATTAAAATTCCATTTTCGGCCGAAACCGAAATTGAGCCGAAATTGAATATCAATTTTCGGCCGAAACCGAAATTAAACCGAAATTGTAATTATATTTTCGGCCGAAACCAAAGCCGAAACCGAAATTTTTTCCAACTTTTATTAAAAAGGAAAAAATAGTATTTAACGATGACAATGCCAGTTTAATAAGTAAATCCAAACAAGCGTATATTTTAAGCCAAAAAATAAAATTTATTGTTGTTGACAAGCTTTGCTTTGGTCAGACTGACATTTTGTAAAAAACTTCCAAATAGGATTCAACGACATTCTCACAATTTATTTTTGAATTAATTAATCGAAGCCAAATCTTGTTCTTTCGATTTATATATAGTGTTTTTCAAAGCATGGATATCTAGAATTCCACATGCTTGTATATCTTATTCGAATAATGTGTGTGTGTGTGTATTTGTGTGTGTGTGTGTGTGTGTTTGTGTGTGTGTGAGTGTGTATGTGTATGTGTGTGTTTGTGTGTGTGTACCTCTAATAAATCGACCCTCTGGATCATTGCCAAAGATGCATTTAACTTTCCCATCACATCTAATAGATATCTAATAGAGATGAGAATCGAACCAAAACTTAATAATTCAAGTTCGATTGAGGATATACAGATACTTACTTTTGACAATAACATTTTTTCAAACAAATGTTTTAAGAAATAGAATTTGCTTAAACAAAGTTTTGTTAAATATCATCATTGAACGTATGCCAATTACTTAAATTTCAAATAAATGATTGTTGTTCCAGATGCTTGTATATGTTATTCGAATAATTAGTCTGATGACACCCATAAATCAATCAACCACGATAACTAATAGATATCTAATAGAGAATCGAATCCGAACTTAATAGTTCGATTGAGAATACAGATATATCAGATAAACTACATAAATAAATAAACATTTCGGTTTTTCGGTAAATATGAGATCCATTTCGGCCGAAACCGAAATTGAGCCGAAATTACAACTTTATTTTCGGCCGAAACCGAAAAATTGCCGAAATTGTAAAATTAGATTCGGCCGAAACCGAAAAACTGCCGAAACTAAGAAAATTGGCAATTTCGGCGCCGAAACCGAAACCGAACCGAATTTCGGTCGGTCTCTAGCAAAGTTATTCTCAGAAGTTTTCTTTTAGCGAACTTATTTTTAAATGTAGAAGATGTATTAAAAGAGAAAAGAAAAACTTTAATTTAAGTTACGAAATTAGCAGGTTTTACGTTTTGCCAAAAAAAAGTAATTTTATTTTCAAACTTCCACGAATTGACATCGTGCTTGTCAGGCTACATTACTCACAAAAGTAATTCTATGTACCTTTTAAACGTCTAACTTTATCATTCTCATTGCAAAAGAATGAGCCTCATAAGTTTGAATGGGTAAACAAAACATTAATACATTACAATTTTGAAATTGCTCTTTTAGGAAGAAGATACTTCATGGCGTTCCAAAAAGCAATCCTTGCCAAAGAACTATTTTAAATCTGTATTTTATTCGTCTAATTTAATTTACTAATGCAAGTATCTTTGTTTGAAGTGACGTTAGAGATTCTGTAAACTGTATGCAGCCAAGCATCGATACTCTCTGAAAACTTTTTTTAGACAGATCACACATAGAACAATTATTCTCAGAAAAAAGAAAAGAAGGAAAAAAAAAACATAAAATTAAAATACAAGTTAACGAAAATCAAATACTTTTGAATTACAACACAACACAACACACACACACACACACACACACACACACACACACACACACACACACACACACACACACACACACACACACACACACACACACACACACACACACACACACACACACACACACACACACACACACACACACACACACACACACACACACACACACACACACACACACACACACACACACACACACACACACACACACACACACACACACACACACACACACACACACACACACACACACACACACACACACACACACACACACACACACACACACACACAAAAACACACACACACACACACACACACACACACACACACGCACACATTTTAAAATATACGAAAAAAAGATTAATATCCCCGAAGACATATAAACTTGAAACTACCCGACAGTGAGCTCCAAACACTGTTTTCATTTTGTAAAAATATTTTCAAGACACTTGAATATCAAATATTTATTTCTCAAGCGCAGTTAAGCACAAATAAAACACAAATCACGGTCCCTGAGGACTTGGCTTCACTAGAAAATATTTTTCTACGTTTCTTTATCCCATCAATTGTGCATTAAAAACAAAAATGTTTTTATCAAACTTTCACGACAGTTTTAAATAGAAGCTTCAACGAAACATCCACAACAACCTAGTGCTGGAGTTTTGTTTGTTTAACTACTTACTTTGATGTTCGTTTTCGTGTCTGAAGACACATTTACATTTCTAAAACTGACTTCAACCCAACTGACAATGGTGAATTCGATTTTTCGCATTTTACTAAATTTTCTTTTGATTCAGATTATAAGATGCAGGCATTGACTCTTCTGCAAGGTCTTTTTCCGAAATGTGTTCGTTTTAGTGCATTTTCAATAAAATTGTTCTAAAGCAGTTTCCAAAAAAACTAAAAATAAAAAAACTACCGTATGCCTTCTCAAATACCTTTTTGCATTAAGATTTTTGACAAGAAAATAAACAAAATTTCTCGATACACCAGTTTTTATTTTTTATTATTTAAATATGCAAACTTAACTACATGGCGAAGACAACTCACATGTGACACAAATGCCACTCCCAATCCTGTCTCCTGAGTTCCGGCTTGAAGTCTTCAGTCCCGAAGTTCCAGATGCTGCTCGTGAACCTCAAGAGCCTCCTCACATAGATGTGCCAGTCTGCAGGAGAAGGTTTGGGGTCTTTCGAAGCTATGAGAAAACGATAGATAAATATATTTGATTGATTGAGTGAAAGGGTTCATGTTGGAGGTCTAGAAAAGAAGGCTGTTGGGAGATGATGCTTAGAATATAAGTTAGATACATATTTGTACATAGAAATGAACATATGAATAAAGAAACTTTAAAAATTAAATCTAACTGTAGAAGCTTTTGAATATTTATAGAAAAATTAAAAGTTTGAAAAAGTAATTTAAGAAAGTAGAAATAATGTTGACAAAATATATTAGATTGGGAGTCTATTTCATAAGTTATTAAGTTCCAAAAAGTTGAAAATAAATAGTTTCTATGAGCCAGTTCGGGTTAAATATCATTAAAATTATCAAAAAACAAATATTTCGTTTTAGAAATGAAGGAGTTTGCTGTTATACAATTTAACACTAAACTAAATTGGATTTTGCCGGAAATTAAACTGCAACTCAAAAAGACTATAAAATAATTTAAACTTTTAGAACCTATTTTAATTAATTTATTAGGCCAATATCCAAAACAGAATTCCAAAACCGAGAATAACTTTTAAACGAGAAAACGATAAACAGGACATTTAAAAAAACCCCCTACCGTCGTTTCTGCTATTTCTCTGTAGTCGCATACAAACCACTCAAATAAGATACAATGCAAAACAACTGGACATGGAAATATGTAATTCAACACAGCAAAGAACTTTCACATACAATACAATACATAATAAAAACTTAAAAAATAAAATTTAATCAAAACCAAAAACGACAAACCGTGTTTTGTTTTTTTTATTTCAAAGGCAGACGAAGCGGCACAGTTTTCTTCCATGGCACACTGCAGGAAGTACATGGGTTGGTCGTGCAGGTAGATGGTCTGCTCGACCAGGGTGGCGTTGGGCACCAGGTCTGGAAGCTCTGTGGGGAGGGAACAGGCCTCGTGTACTAAACATGAAACCACAGTACAGTGTACACAATACAAAACCACAATAGTACAACAGTACTCACTGTCAGTACAAATGACTCCAGCCACTTTGGTTTCCTTGGAGCAGATGACATCTTCTCCCACCATGCCATGGTAGCACTCGTGCAAGCCCGCCTCGTCTCCGTCACAACGCACTTGTGCGAACATCTTTGTCATGTTGGTGCCTCCGAAGAAGGGTGACTATGGTGAGGTTGGCTACTTGGTTATAATTATAATTGATTGTAATTATAACCAATTGATTGTAATTATAATTGATTGTAATCAATTATAAGTATAAATTAATTATAAATGTAATTATAATTGATTGTAATTATAACCAATTATAATTATAATTGGTTATAATTATAATTGGTTATATTTATAATTTATTTTAATCAATTATCGAAATGGAATTTTATTTATTTATTTGAGGGTGAAGCTGAAAGCGCAGTGGAAATGTATGAGAAACATTGTTGCCGTTGAATTCAACTAAGTTTGTGGTTTGATAAAACTTATACATTATATTAGAATGAATGTAAATGTAATTGGTAGACATACAAAGGTGTGAATGATTAATTTAAAATCTATGAAAAAATTAAACTTGGCTTGAGGCTTCAAAAACGAACCCTGAGTGGAAGGCGGGAGTAGTTGAGGCCGACTTGCCTGCAGACGACCATCGCTTCCATCATTCCCCAGTTGTCCCCACACACCACCCCCCACTCACCTCCCACCAACACCTCCACTCGACCTTCGTTGTGTCTCCTTCCTTGCTTTAATCTCACCTCGTATGTCTGAAAAAGTGACGTTGTTAAGTGAAATATGGTTTTGTGAAAATAATTTTTGTTTTCACCACTTTCAAATATTAATTTTAGTTTTTTGTAGATTGAGTTTTGAAATTGATTTTTAAATAAGATTTTCCAGGTATTCAACATTGACAACATACTAAATAAAACACTGAAAATATTACTAAAATTTAGTGATTAAATGTCAATTTGTAATTTAATGTCACCACTGGCCACGTAAGATGCAACAAACCCCTGGCTGATGCTTGCTCAGGTGTGCAATTTGTTCCTTCAAGCTCTTCACCTCTTCATACAAACTGTTGTATTTGTAGTTGGCGAATGGATCGTTTTTGCCGAGAAGAGATTCTATACTGTTTGTTGTAGAGCTTGCAAGAGTCGTTCTGAAAAGTAGATAGAAACAATGTATGTATTGTAAAAAGACAGTAATAAAAAATCTAGAATATTTTAGAATAAACTTTCCAAGATATAAAATGTATAATAAATTGAATTTCACAAGGTTTTGACACATAGAAAATTTTTCATAATTCTTCTTAATACTTAAAAATTACAAAAACATTTTCAAAAATAAAACAAGATTTTAAAAGTATTTTCAAAAAAATATCTTTATTTCTTAACAACTCTGCCATTGAAAAGACAATCAAGCGAACAGACCTGGTGGGCCTGGGGGAGGCTCTGGTTGGCGAGCAGGTGACTCCAGCCAGCTCATTCTGCTTGCAGTTGTGTCTCCCAAAGTCCTCGTGCGCACAATTCCAAATGCTTTCTTCGTCTCCGTAACATTGTACGTTGTCTAGACCTATTTCTGAAGGAATTGGTGGTTTGGTAGATTGATGGAGTGATTGGTTGTTTGGTAGATTGATGGAGTGATTGGTGGTTTGGTAGATTGATGGAGTGATTGGTGGTTTGGTAGATTGATGGAGTGATTGGTGGTTTGGTAGATTGATGGAGTGATTGGTGGTTTGGTAGATTGATGGAGTGATTGGTGGTTTGGTGGATTGATGGAGTGATTGGTTGTTTGGTGGATTGATGGAGTGATTGGTGGTTTGGTAGATTGATGGAGTGATTGGTGGTTTGGTAGATTGATGGAGTGATTGGTGGTTTGGTAGATTGATGGAGTGATTGGTGGTTTGGTAGATTGATGGAGTGATTGGTGGTTTGGTAGATTGATGGAGTGATTGGTGGTTTGGTAGATTGATGGAGTGATTGGTGGTTTGGTAGATTGATGGAGTGATTGGTGGTAGTGTGATTGAGCAATTGCGTGATTTTAACGTGATTTTGCGAAGAAGGAATTGGCGTGTAATGTAAGTATTCTCTCGAATGTGGTTTCAATGGCACAGGCAAGATTGATGTATATTTGGCTTTAACAAGAAAAAAAAATCTATATCTAAAAATATGTTGTGTGTGATATTATTCTATAACAATGTGAAAAGATTCTTTTTATAAAGTTTTCTTGTTGCATTGCGGCTTATTTATAATCCGTTGGGTTTTGAGATGGATTGTGGCTTGGGCATGCTAGGTATATCATTTTAATTGTGTTGCCCATGTAAAATTATCTTCATTATTTATGCTTTTGTTTAATCTAAAATGCTAAAAAAATATGCAGAAATTTTTGTGTTTGTGTTAATAAATAAATTTTAAAAAAATATTTTTTTAGTGTATTTATAAACTAAAAAAATCTGAAACTCATAAAACGAATAGATAAAACGCTTGAGTAAATAAATAACAGATAAACTAAAAATATTTTTCCATAAATATTTCAAATAATTCACCGTATTTTGAGGACCCAAAATGGGAGTTGGTGTGGGAGTGGAGAGCTCCGGTGTATCCCAGACTATAACAAACCACTTTGGCTGCATGTCTGGTCCAGGCATCATCACATACGCCCCATAATTTTCCATCTTTATAGACATGCACGTCGCCATTGGATCTATCATCCCCCCCAAGCAACACCACTTGATCTTCGGTGTACTCTTCTCCAGAAACAAGAAGCGTAAAACAGCTTAAAATACCTACGATGCATGAAAAATTGGCTAATTTTTTCATTTTAACTTTAAATTTGAAAGATTTGATTCTATATTAGTTTTTTTTAAGTTACTAAATAAAATAGATAGAGTTAAAATAAAAAATTATTCAGTGTATTAAAACTATGTAAAGAAACGTTTGATGGTTTCACGTTACAGTAAAACCACTCTGTAAATGAGACGAATTTACAGCCTACGCTGAATTAAGTACTTTTGATAAGTTATAGATGCCCGATACATGACATGTTATTATGAGCCTGTGGCATTTGTTCAGCTAGTGAGAAAAAGGGCGATGAGTTATGGCTCGGTCTCTTTTGAAAACAACTCTAGCGTGGCCTTCAATAAATGCGTGGCATCTCGATTTGAATAAATATGAACAAAAGCGGTTACATAACATTCATTCTTAAATTTATTAAGTTACTTCAACCTACGTAAAGCTTTTACGTAAATTTTACTTTTCCAGCTTAAAATGGATTTATTTATTTTTAAGCCGAGCTGATCCATTTGCACTTCCATGTCGAGTTCCACATTAGAGACTTACGGGGTCAAGCCTGTATAGCATCTTTTATCGAGAAAAAATAAAGCACAAAATTCAGCTCAAAATGAATATTTAAATAACATTTAAATAAAATTACTGAAAAAAAAACGAATTTCTAATAATCGTATAAGGTTACATTAGAAACTGCCTCTTCATAATGTCTCAAAAAATATATTAAAAAATATATTTAAAGCTGACGAAATTTTCAGTTAATAAATTCATGAAAAATGTTGAACTTTTTTCACTTAAAAAAAATGATTTCGTAACTACCGGTTTCATTGTTTCTAGAATGTTTGCAAATATTGCTCTATAGTATTTGACTTTATTGTCTCTGAAAGTCATTTCGGGTGTTTATGATAGTTTCACCTGCGAACAAGTAATTTTTAAAATGTTTTGTATTATTCACAGCCTGACTGACGCAAGCCATGTTACAATAGCTCTGAGAACAATGGTTCTTATGCGCCAGGGGCGCCACTCACATGACGTACTTATCTTTCAATTCAAACGTCGCAAACAGCGCATCATATACACCAGGTATATCAATCAATCAATCAATCAATCAATCAATCAATCAATCAATCAATCAATCAATCAATCAATCAATCAATCAATCAATCAATCAATCAATCAATCAATCAATCAATCAATCAATCACAGGCATTTATATAGCGCTCTTTATCTAATTCAAAAGCGCTCTTCAAATAAATTTGTTAAATAAAACGGTTTTTAGACCACTAAAAATATGTATATATATCAATTTAAATTTAAAAAAACCAACAATCAACCTCAATAATCCAACTTCACCCTCACCACCATGACAATCACCGCCAAACATCACTATCACCACCAATAAAAAATTCAATCATCACCACAGTACCAACACTCATACCACAGCACAATCATCACCACATCATCCTCAAAAACACAAAACACAATCATCATTCTTGTCAATTTTCTGTCTTGCCACTGGTGCCGAGGCTGCGATAGAAGGTGAAGGAGAAGTCTTTGCCAACGCTGGAACTGCTGCTGCTATGGAAGGATTTCTCCGTTATGTCACTTGATTCTTGATTCCCTGCGGCCATCTTGGTCTGCTGCGGCCATTCCTTGACAGATTCAAAACAACCAACATTCGCACTAAAAACATTATAATTAATTAAATGTAATTTTTATTTAAACTCAAGATTCTAAAATTTTAATATTTTATATCCAAAACCGTTTATTCTACAAATTTATTTGAGCGGCTGTCAAAATGGCAGCCGCTATCCAAAGGTCAAATATGATATATATGATAGTTCACGGTTGCTTGTCTGGGATTCAAACAGGCGACCTTGAAGTTGCAAGTCCGACGTCTACCATCTAATCCCTCCCCACTCCCCAATTGACAATAACTGATACATTTACTTTCGCTGTTGTGAAAAAATCGCTAAACAAACAAATGGATGAAAGTCATTGCCGATATTTGAAAAAAAGTGGCATACACGTTGTATAAGACTCGATTAAAATGTTTACATACATACTTTTTTTGTTTGCATAAAGAATCTTTAAAAAAGTTAAACAAAAATTTAATATTATGTTTTTATTATAAGTCAAACTAAATAATTTTGAAAGATAAGAACTAGATGAGAAAAATTGAGAATAGATAAAGAGAGCGTGTGAGAGATTGTTCGTATAAAAGAGCACGACTCAGAGGCTTGGGTGTTCAGAGTGGTATAATTATATTTACGTCAACATTTTAGCCTATATATATTAAATATCACAAATTGTATAAAAAACATAAAAAGTCAGTTTCATAAAAGTTATTTTCGACTTAAACTGAAAACATGGCACATGAGACTGCAACCTCAACGGACCCAAGTATGAATGACTTTTTGGGCAAAGGCTTCAACACCACATCGACCGAGGCACCACTGCTCCAGGTCGCATCGGACATTTTAATGTTTTTCTTCATCATCTTGAGCATCGTCTTGAACACCACTGTTAGCACCGCCATCGTTTGCAATCGAAACACCAGAAACTCTTCCAACTTTTGCTTCCTGGCGTCTCTTTGTTTCCTGCATGTCCTCATGACCCTCACACTTATTCCAACCAACATCTGCACTACTCTAAATGGTTCGTTTAAAATAAGCTTCAATAAATTATAATTTTAAAAAAAATGAAATTTTTTCTATTTTTTCCAGTAAAATAAATATTTTAAATTTTTTAGTGTCTAAAATTTTGTATTGAAGAGTTATGAAGCTTATTCATTTAAACATATCCCTTGTAGCTTTGAAACTTATTTCCTCCATTTTCAAACTGATAAACTTTTATTGATCACATTTGAAAATAAAAATATACGTTTTTAGGAAAAACACACTCACTTAATTAAACTATTTTCGATTACATTCCTTCATTAAAACAGCTCAACAAAAAAACAAAAAACTATAAAAATCTTTTACGCTTGAAAAACTGAGTCGATAATTTTCTTATAACATTCGTTATTGCAAACATCTTGACAATATTACTTTTTAATACTATAAAAGCGTGCGAAAAAATAAGGTTGTTTCGTTTTTAAATGAAAGTTGATTTTACTTATTTTGTTTAAAATAATAAAATTTACTTTTCAAATGTCTTTTTTGTGCAGAGACTTAGATTATAAGCGCATCATTTCTAATTCATTTTTTTGTGAATCGAAGAAATTGTTAGATTTTATGATTTTAAAAAATTACTATCGAAAAATAGATATTAGTTTATTTATAAAAAAACTGGAATAATAATCATTTGTTCCATTTTTATCAGCATTCTCACTCAAAAACTCTACTACAAAACACCTTAATCCATTTCCACCACCCTTCACTTTCTTCACAGCATTCCACACATTACAGGTCACTTCCAGTGCACAGACACACAATGCAAGTTGTTCCTATCTTGGGACACTTTTGCTTGCAACCTGCTCTTCCTACACACCGCCTTCGTCAACATGGACACCTACCTCAAACTCAAAGACAGACCCAAACTGCACCAAAACACCTCATCGCTTTCCTTCTTCTTCTGGATTCTGGCCCCGTGGTTCGTGGCACTTCTTCAGTCACTGGCTCAGTTGGTGTTGAGTTGGTCAGAGCCATCCAGTGTCACTGCTGCAGGCCTGTGCATCATCGAAGACCTCAACTTCGTCCTTCTGACCACCTTCTTTTCCTTCTGCATCCCAGCAACTGTTTCTATTTCTTTCGATCTTCTTTGCAACAACCTTCTAGGCTCATTAAACTCAGCTATGACATCCACCAGGAGTAAATGTGGCTTCTTCAAAAGAGGATCTAGAAGACTAAGAGACAACAATGGGAATAGGAGAAGATACGAAGATTCGATGGACAACACCGATGGTAAAGGCTCCAAAGCAAGCTCCACTTTGGTTTCTCAGTCTTCTTCTTCTTCCACCCTCGAGTCTTATTTTTCGAACGATGAAGCTGAAACTTATCGAGTAACGAAAGGATTCAGAAGATCGTCGCCTCCACAACAGTCTTATAATTTGGACTCTCTTTTGGAAACCTTTATAAGCAAGAATGCTCTGGAAGAACCAAAACACATTCACAATAATCAAGATAAAATAAAAGAGTTTCTTCAAAAAGGCTTTAGTGATTTTGCAAGAAACAATCAATCACCGGCTCCACCAATCAATTCAAAACACGACTGTCAGCAACAACAGATCGCAAACGGCGAAAGTTCTATTCCGTCGGTGGGAATTCAAACCAAACTCAATTGGTTTTCTCAAAATAAACGCACTGAGAAGTCATCAAGAAAAGGTGCTGCAACTAAGTTGAGACTTTTTCAACGTTCCAGCAGGGAAGACTTTGTCTTTATGGCGTTGTCGAGGTGGTTGCTCTCTTCAGCGCTGCTTTCTTGGTTGCCTCTCATCAGCTTCAACATCGCCTTCTCTGCATCTCCAACCTTCAACAACTTTTCCACTTCCTTCCACCAACTCTTCACCAAGTGGACCGCCTATTCCACAATTCTAGTTTTCCCCACCATTTGCATCACACGCTCAAGAATCATTCGAAAGTCACTGCTCGATGTATTTCGTGAAATCAAACGACTCTTTAAACTGAGAACAAAAAATTGTGGTTGTATTTAACTTTTTATTTAACCAAATAATGACGCGTAAATTTCGTATTTTGGGATCCAATCTTAAGCAAAAATAACATGCGATTACGGGTTGGTGAATAATTGGCATGGCAGATGCTTTAATTCCTTATATGCAACAAATACTCGCAACAGTTATAAATGTGTCCAATTTGTCGCAGCTTCCAAGTCAGAGGTCGTTCCAGCATTCAACGAGACGCAAAAGTACTTGACAATGATGCTTCACACACTTTACTATCCTAACCACATTATTGACAATATTCTAAAAAAGTTTTCCAACTTCAAAGCTCTTGTTTTTCGAAAATCAACATTTGTTTTTTACAATTCAAAAGACCGATAACGAATAAATGTGAAATCCTTTTTAAACCGTCTAATTTAAAATATCAAGTTTGAATGAATAAAGTTTAAAAAAGTGTTTATTAATGGATAAAGTTCTGAATGATTGATGGGAAAAAACAGTCTCGTCATAAGAAATTAGTACAGTTTTCAATGAAAAGAAATCGATAAATTTTAAAGCATTTTAAAATTAAATTTAAATGTTAATTAATAAATCTGAATTAATGCTGCTTCATATGTTTTTGATACATTTAAGATAAAATTATGCTTTTGTGGTTTAGAAACAATGTAAGAAAATTTAAATAATAACTTTAATTGTGTGAAGATATATTTTCAATCCACATTTAATGCATTAAAAAATAGATTTTTAAAAAATGTTAAAAATTTTTGTAGAGTTATTCAGAAAACACAAAGCGCCGGTTCGCAATTTTCAAACTATGGGAAAAAACTCACAAAAACAAAAACAAACTCCCTATTCAATAACGCAAGTCAGGCTCATCACAAACTGAATATTGCTTTCGAAATGAGTGCTTTCAGAACTTCTTGGAAAATGAGGATGAAGATTCTACAAACCCACAAACAAAAGTGCTTTCGGCTGGAGCAATCTGATAGAGGGAATCAACAAAATGGCATGGAATTGCATGTTATCTCGTGACGCCTGCAGCCATTTTGCACGCCTCAGTGCATCCGTGCATTCACCGTGTGATCTTCGCACCCTCATCCGCCCATCCATCAGTCAAATTTTCTATTTTTTAAAATCTATTAATTTAAACGTGTAAACAAAAATAAAATGAAAAATACGAGATAAAGGGAAAATCTAGAAAAATACGAGATAATGGGGAATCTAGAAAAATACATGATAGGCGTAAGCACGTTAAGCGTGTGAACAGCGTGCTGTACAGACGGCTAATGCAATGACGAATGTGAATACTGCCAGCGTTGGAAGCCTCTAAAGAATAAACAAAATAAATAAATAATAATAATAATAAGCACTGAAAAAACATGAAAACACATGTTAAGTGAAAAAGTAGGATTTTAGATTTCATAGATTTTTTATGCAATGGAAACGCGAAGAAATCGGATGATTGGGAGCGTCTAAAAGTTTTCAAATGTGGGAAAAGTCGATCCAGGCTTGGTCGAACAGTTTTGCGATAAATTAACGATTTCTCTGGGATTCTATTCTTTCTCCGCCATGCATCTCACAGCTTTGTATTCGGAAAATATCTGGTAAAGAGTTTTCATAAAGCACAAAATGATTAATAAATGAAAAGGTGGACACAATGGTGTTCCCTTCACTTCAGACAAAATGGCTTTTATGCTTTTCTAATGAAGCATTTAGTGAGACTGGCATTATTTAGACGCACATATTGCATAATTCAAATTTCACTTGAGGAAAAAAAATGCCAAAAAATTATTTATATATATTTATATGTGTTAAAGGTGTTTAATAAATAAAATAATAAACTTGGTCTTGATATTAAAGGAAATGAGACTCCTTTCGGTGTGACAGAAGGACAAAGCGACTTCCATTCCAAACTTCTCCACACTCTTCTTGCTATGATACTTCTTATGTCAGGATAAGAGAGGTAGAAAGTAAAAGCAGTTCAGATGCACCAGTGCTACTCTTTAATCTTTTTCTAAAATTTTGAAGATAGGGAATAACTTAAAAACTTTATTAGGAAGTATTTCTTCATTTTCCAGCTTCAATGTGTTTCACTTAACTCTTTCATTTGTCCTTGAGCAATCTTTCCTTCTTTTGTTCCATCCCAAAAATTATTTCCTTAACCCCACAAATTCATTTTCAACGTCTTCATCTTCTCCTCCCCTCATCATCGTTTTATAAATGTGTCTTCGCCATTCATAGTGGGAATCCTTAACGCCAGGGTATTTAAAATGACAAATCTCAGCTATTTCGCTGATAAACAACCTGTCACTGCCTGCATGGAAAATAATCTATTTCTCAAACTTTACACTTCTTGTATTTTCAAACTAAAGTTTCGAGTAATAAAATGATATTACACAAATAAAAACTCAAAAAAGGGATGATAAGAGACCTGAGACTTAGTTGCGACCCATCAAGATCTTCTGAGACATCGGCAAGCACTGCAGCCCTCGAAACTCTCAACAGTAAAGATAATTTCATCCGCAGTCAATTTGCAATAAAATTCTGCGAGTGCAAAGGCGTTTTCCCTAATGACTTGGAATGGTTTGTAACTTTTTGCATGCTTTCGTCGACTGAAATACTTTAAAAAAAAATAATTCAAATATTTTGAAAGTTGGTTTGAAATTTTAAAGGCTGAATCTTGTGAGTTGGAGATAAAATCTATATCTGTTTGAAGTGCTATCGATTCATCACACTATAGGATTGAGAAACGTTTAACACACAAATATTTCAAAATATTTTTGACTGAGTTTACTCCAATATTTGCGAATAAAATTATATTGTTAAAAAAAGCATTTAAAAATCTTTGTAAGAAAAGCGTTAATAAGTGTTTTCAGGCACCACGCAGGCAGGTTTTAACACCCTGAAACATCTTTTTAGTGAACCAATCATCAATTAACTGTTTTTACTCAAGTTTAAGTGCTTAATAAAAAAACAATAAAATAAAATTATAATAAAAATAATAAGAAACTAAAAAGTATGAATATTATTTTCAAAACATTTTATTTATAAAATAAAAAAACTTTTTCAAAAACAACAATCCAAAAGACCCTGAAGGAACCTGTTGTGCATGGGCCACTCGTGCGTCGACTCCTTGCAGTTCACTCATTTCCTCCTCGTGTTGTTGCGTCATCCTTCTGAACTGCCCCTCCAGCTCCTCCTTCAGTTCTTCCTGTTCACCCCCCCCATCATCATCATCATCATCATCATCATCATCATCATCATCATCATCACCATCATCATCACCATCATCATCATCACCATCATCATCATCACCATCATCATCATCACCATCATCATCATCATCATCATCATCATCATCATCATCATCATCATCATCATCATCATCATCATCATCATCATCATCATCACCACCATCATCATCATCATCACCATCATCATCATCATCATCACCCTCATCATCATCATCATCATCATCATCATCATCATCATCATCATCATCATCATCATCATCATCATCATCATCATCATCATCAAAAAAGTTGTATGAAAAATTATTTTTGAATCTGTCTTCATGTTTCATCACTTATTCAGATAGGCCAATCTACACCCCCAGCCTTGTTTTTTGAGTACTATCATTAGCACAGCCATCAGCATCTCAGCCTTGTCATTAACAATTCCGACACTTCCATAATTCTCATGTCATTATCTTTATTATGATCGCCATCTTTTTTATCGTCGCAAACTCTCTAATCTATTCTTTATCCTCTCCGTGAAAAAATAAATCTAAAAAAACGGTTTTAATGTCAGTAACCAAACCACCAATAACGACAAGAACCTTAAATTTCTCCTGTTCTTTCTCCTTCTGGCTGCTTGTGTTGAAATCACCAAGGTTTCTCTGGCGCATACTCTTCGTGAAAACATTTTTATTGAAAATTTTTATTAAAATTTTTATTTTATTCATAAAATATATAAATATTCCAATTTAATTTATTTATAAGAAATTTAAATATTCTATTTTAATTTATTTATAGGAAATTTAAATATTTAAATAAAATTTATTTATAAGAAATTTAAATGTTACATTTTTATTTAGTTTTTTCCGTCGCACTACATTCTGTGCTCCAGATCATTATCACCACCACTGAGTTTATGCAACAAGTCATTTCAGGTGCCCACTATTCTTGCATCTTTTACGTCTTTATAATATTATAAATATAAAATCTTTATAAACTGTATATATTACATGTTTATAATATTAGATGAAAAATATGATTTTGAAAATACAATGGAATTAGGCGACAAAATAGTTTAAAAGCAGAACCTAAACAGAAAAGCTTTTGTCAGAATCTTTGAAATGAATTTTTTGTCTTTCCTAAACCAATTGTCAGCACCAAAACGGTTATGAAAGCTTCTTTTTGATGGGAGATTTGATGACATGAAGACATAAAACACACTTTTCGCGCCATTTTAGCCGATACTGACGCCACTATTTTCATTACGGTGAATTAATAGACTAGTCGAAAAAGGTTCACAGTTCAAATAACACTCTATTTGTCATCTCAAAGGCGCTTGCGGTCAGAATGATGGAGAAAGGAAAAAATTATTTAAAAAAAAAATTGTTTAATGCGACGTGAACTGAAATAGAAAGACTCAGTCACGGAGTTTATTTGAAAAGCTAAAAAGGGATGTTCAAGAAAAATATGGTTGAAGTGAAGTGTTTTGTGCTGATAAAAGAGTCAATAATGAGATTCACATTAGTGTCTATTTTAATAAATAAACACAAACTGAAAAATTTAGGATTAAAAAAATAAAGTTACTTTAATATTTAATAATATTCAGTAACCACGGAAAAGAGTAAGGATATAAAAAAAAGAAATATAAGAATCATCAACACAAACACTTTGAAGATGAACAGAATTATAATTATAAGGGAGAAATTAATGTGAGAAATGAGAAACGCCATTGACTGATTCAGCGCCCATTGACTTCTAATTAGTCATTGGACGTGCTACAAGTGTGCAAGTCTCTTTCTGAGTAAGTAGAAAGCACCTCCTCAATCCCCCACTCACCTCCTCAATCCCCACTCACCTCTTCAATCCCACACTCACCTCCTCAATCCCACTCACCTCCTCAATTAATTGTTTCACTCGTGACACGTTCTCCTTCAAGTATTTCTGCCTCCGCAGCAGTCTTTCAGCCTCCCTGTTCTTGATGCAAAGACTTTCCCGCCTCACTTCCAATAGGTTTTCGTGCACGTCCTGTTGTAGAAGGCGTGAGACTTTTGTTTAAAAAATTTTATTTGTTTTTTTGAGAAAACGCTTTGAAGCACTTTGAAAAAAATTACTATTTGCAGATTTTAACAACTTTAAATAGATTTTTTTGTAATTAAATTATTTAAATAAATTTCTTTTCAAGAGAGTTTCAATAGCATTGAGACGCATAGCATGATATCACAGAAGGTCATCAATCTTGCGACAAGATTCAGATTCATTAGAAGTTTGGGCAAAAACTTTCGAAACTTTTGATTTAGCAAAACTAAATTTATTTTAAAATAAAAATATGTGTGAAATTTATCATTAAAAAAGTATATATATATATATATATATATATATATATATATATATATATATATATATATATATATATATATATATATATATATATATATATATATATATATATATATATATATATATATATATATAATATAAGGGTTATATATATATATATATATATAATACCAATGAAGCCTCAGACCCTTGCTAATGAAGGCGATTCCAAACCAAGTTCATAAATTGACCCCTCCTTTATTCAATAACACTACAACAGCATTATTTCAACTATGAATACAATTTAATGATTGATTAAAAAAGGAAAAAAAATAATTTTGCGAAATTGGTGAATATCAAGTATATCTCAGCATGATATCACATAGTTGCACGCATATTCGAGTGCTGAAGTGATCTTCTAATGTGGCTTTTAATCAGGCGCATCCAGCTGTAAAGAGCAGATTGCACGATCGGCTGGAGTTATGGCGAAGTGTTTCGGCGAATTAAAGCTCTGCCACGCTTCCTCGCATGAGATATACGCAGGCATATATGGCAAGTGGTGATATTATTTCAAAAATGAATTCTATTCATTATTTGCTATTGAAAGCACGCATGACATTTTCATAGCATAAATGTTATGTATGTATAATTATTACAAAGAATCACTTTATTATGAGCTTTTCATTGCAAGCAAAAGTCTCATATCTGGTTCGAAACACTGTGACAAAGCATGAAAGGCACAAGCAACTGCAACGCTACTCCGCAGTTATGAACAATTTCATTTTGCCGCCAAATTGAACGACAAGCCCAAAGGAATAAAATCTTGGCGGCGACACAGCACTTCATATATCTTCAGTGTGTATCCCGCTTCATCTGCCAACGTGACATTTTCACGTATTGAGAAGTTGCCGAAAGAGGACTAGTTAAGTAAAATTAATTTCAGTAAAGTAGAAATGCAAGAATAATAAATAATAAAATAATTATTAATTATATTGGTCAAGTTTGATCTAACCCTTTTGAAGCTTTCAGAAAGACTGTTCAGCATTGACACCATCTCACACATCTTGAACTTCTCGCTTGAGTCTAACTGTTGTGTTTAAGTTAAATAATTTTGAACTTTTGAAGTTAAAATAGTGTATTTAAACCATGATAAAATGAAATACGTTTAGATTTCAATGGTCGAAATGGAGTATTTATGCCATGATAAAATTGAAATATTTGAAAGATACGAGCATCTAAAGTCAAATAAAAATAAATTCTAAAAGAATCAATGAATGTAGGTTCAATAACGACATACTTTAAAATTGATATGACATTTTCAACATTTGAAGATAGAATATCGACTGGAAAGTACTCGCAATCAATTTTCGTCGGAAAGTGGCAGGTTCAAGCAGAGTGATCGAAGATTTAAAGATTCGAAATTTTTGAATTAGTGGCTTATAAACCTATTCTTGAAAGTCCTTTTT
This sequence comes from Piscicola geometra, assembly GCA_943735955.1. Lineage (NCBI taxonomy): Eukaryota > Metazoa > Annelida > Clitellata > Hirudinida > Piscicolidae > Piscicola > Piscicola geometra. The sequence continues at coordinate 13,058,158 of OX030957.1, read as the reverse complement.
GATACTGTTTTGTATAATTAAAAAAAAATATTTTGAAAGTTTAAAAGTGATAAACCCTTTGGAACGACTTTTTGAGCGAATTTTTATTTTTGTAAAAACAGTAAAAAAACTTTAAAAAAAAATAAAATAGTGAAATAACCGTTGAAAAATTAAATAAAAGTTAATCTTGAAATAGTATAAGGCACGAAATTTATAGGGTCAAAAAATATCAATGCTCAAGAAGTCTAAAAATCCAAAAGTTTAAATAATACAGAGCAGGCTTTCACTAAAAATGAACTATCAAAACAAAAGTTAAACAACAGTTGGATTTGAAAGAGATCATGTATAAAATCTATTCCAGAACTCCCTCAGGAAAACTCGGGCAAACAGTAAATATATATTTGTAAAATAATAAAATAATAAGCTGCATAAATATAAAAACAAACTATGAAATAATAGACTGCACGAAGTAAAAAAAAACAAAGCTTTATAAAATTAAAACGGTTACGTCTTATAAAAACGCCACAGAATGCACACACTAGATGCATGATAGAAAGCCCTGGAAGGCGGTGAAATGAGACGCAGAAAATGCCACTTTCCTTCGAGAAAGGGCAAGAAGAGCCAGTAAATCACATTGAAAAACAAAACAACTTTGCCTCTAACGATTCTACGGAAAAAGTTATGGAAGACTCACTTTGTGTTCCAATTCGACGTTTTGAGCTCTCAGAAGCGAGAGGTCCTCACGCAAGAGGCTTGCCTGTCTCTTGTGCAAACACGCTTGCTTCACCACCCTTGCCATCTCCTGCTGGCCTTGTTTTTTCATGCTCACAATCATCTAAGGTGGGAAAGTGTTTGGTTGAAGCTGAATCGATTGAGATGTGACATGAAACTCCCATCGCATGATTTCCTCTCATGCACCGATGTTTTGAACTCAAATCTTCAGAAGGATCGAGGGTCTTTCATATTTGTATTATTATGACGATTTTGTATTTAATATGCTTATAAGCAGAAAATGACGAAAAATGTAGACAAAATGAAGAAAACAGAAAATACTCTTTAGAAAAATAGACATTACTTTTAAAGTTGTAAGAAAATTTATTTTTCTAAAGAACTGAGGCCTTAAAAGAAATGATTAATGGTTTTCAAAGTTCAAAGCTACTCGAGAACTTTATAAATATTCCAAGTACATCAAGAAGAGCGAAAAGATTTTGAAGAAGCAATCAAAAGCCAAATACGATCACTGGGTGTCCACTGCAACACTGGCGCTTCTAGGCAAATACAACAAAGCCAGCAAGCATAGTAAGGCACGAAAATTAATTCTAAAAGAAGCAGCAAATCTTCAAAATAAGTATCAACAGGCTCATCTCAACTTACCCTCGCGTACGACACCATGTGGAAAGGATAAATCCGATTGCAGGTGCTGACAACAAAGGCGATTCATCAAAAGTGCGGCTGATAAATAACTCGCTTTCGCAAAAGAAAAAGAATCTTTCTGAGATGACCACTTCACCTTACGGGATCCTGGAAGAGATTGTCTAGGCGATCGAGGTGATGCAAGACAAGTCAGCCAGTTTAAAACGTGTTTGAAACATTATCGTTATTACCCCAAAAAAGTTTAAAACATAATTCAATATCATTAAACATATATTCCAAAGGAAAACACCTTGTTGTTATTTTCGAGTTCTGCCTTGCACTGGCTCAGCTCCATCCTCAGCGACCTCACCTTCTCACAACCCTTCTGTTTCTCCTGTAGAGTGAGTGAGAGTGTCAACATGGTGAATACTCCATAGACATAAATAGTGTTTTTATTGTAGAAAATAAATAAAATATAAAAGAAATAAACATTAAGTAACAATTTTCGTGAGAAATATTTTATTTTTCCGAAAAGAAAATGCCCGTAGCGAGATTGCTCTTCGATAAGGTTTACGGCTTGCATTAAAGAAGCGCTTACTTCAGGATATTATTTATAGAGAAGGCAGTTTTCACGAAGGAGTAAAAGCCTCGTTGTGGCGATATAACTAGCTTTGTGATGTACGCTTGCAGAGTTGCTGTTCCGGGGCACTTTGGACATGGTAATGACGGCTTTGCAGTGCTTTACAGTGCTCTCGTCCCACAAAATCATGTTCGTTCCATGATTCATGTATATATAGCAACTTGTGCTGGATAGAGATGATTCTTTTTTAGAAGGAATAAGTCAAAACTTGATCTTTTGAAGAACCAAAAGATAAACAAGCTTTCTTTCAATGCTGCATTCATGCAAGTTTGATTGGAACTTATCCATAAAACTTGTTCATGTGAGCTTTCTCTATATACCTACAAACCAACTGGAAAACTATTTTTAAACACGATAATGAATGAGACGATTGAAAATAATTGGAACCATTCATCTTCAAAATTCACGGAAATCCGAATCATCAGTGCAGTGAAGATAAACGCCTGTAAGATACAAAGCAAATAAGCGTGAAGTCATGAAAAACACATCCAGAAACTCTAATGCTATGCATTGAAACAGTCTAAACACATAAAAAGAAACGAAACAATAAATAAGTAATATAAATCGAGATAAAATTGGTTCAATGAATTTTAACGGCTTAAAAAACCATTAATTTCATTTAATAGTGACAAGTTGTATTTATATTTTAAAATCGCCAAAAATGTTTGTTAAATCGATAAAATTCATAAAACCTATATGTTTAAATCAAAACTCATTGGAATTTTTTGTATTCTTTAGGAATATAAAAATGAAGTCTTTTCATGCGTGTCTCGACTTTATTTTTGTCGTAATCTTTTATGCTTTCAAAAGTGAGACTGAAATACAAACTAGTTAAAATACAGTGAAAGTTTTCTACTTCATTGTTTTGTTCTTTAGTTTGCGACATAATTATTTATCTTAATACTAGTTACGAAAAAGTAATATTTTTATATTAATTATATCTAAAAAAATTTTCCCATTTTTTTCTTTATCTATACATTTTTCAAATAATCTCGTTGGTTTTTTCAATTTAATCATGCGAATGTTTAAGGAATAGTGGTGGCAGTGAAGGTTAATTGGGTGGCACACAGGGGTCCTAACTCATGCACCATGCATCAAGTCCTCTAATTGAAGGCTGCTAGGGCTCTGCGAAAATAAAAATAAAATATTTTAGAGGCTTTTTGCTTCTGTGTCGATGTTTTGGTAGCTATAGTTATAATGGGTACTTTGGTGTTGGTTTTTTGATAGTGTTTTCATCTTGTTTGTAGCGTATTTGGACTAGCAATGAAAAGGGCACGTGAAAATATTCTTTAGGTAATCTTAAATTCAGTTTCGTTGAATCTTGTTGACCTGCATTCAAATGCCGGCTCTAACCTTCAAAGATTTACTTTTAATGGAGCTAAGATTCGGAATGTTAAATAAATATTTTTCTAACTATCCTCATCATTAAAAAAGAACAAACTAATAATATTTCGAAAAAAAAATATTTTTATTTTTGAAAGATTTCCTTCTTTGAGATATTTTTCAAAATAAAATATAAAAAGACGAGGGCGATAATGATTGTGTAGTAATCGATTCGTCATTTATATCGCTGAATGTAAATAAAACATCCTCCAATCGATGCAAACAGCATGAAGCACATTTGATTTTGTTGAAGATTTTTTGGTTTTTGCATAATGGGAGTGGTGTTTTATGTACCTGCTTGTTTGAAAATGACATGTATTGAAAAGAATTTGTGGGCTTTAAATTTATAGTTTTTCAACTTTGAATATTTTGATCATTTACAAACTTTTTTCTGTTGAATATAGAAATAAAAGGACTTTTAATGAAAAAAGTATTAAATGAGTTTTGAGCGGAAATGAGAATAAAACTTGTAATTAAAAAGGAAACCACGTCTCGAAGGAAGCATATGCTGGCAGCATTGCGCAAAGGCTCCGTGTACAAAAGAATTGCTTAGCTATCAATGAATCATATACAATTAATGGTGTAATTAGAAACGAAACTTTTGTCTGTAGAATATAGTCAATAAGATTTAGTGACATCATGGGCACTTTTTTAAATTGAGATTTTATAACTAGGATAATAATAATAAGTGAAATAAAGTTAAATTAAAAGTGAATTGAAAAGTTTTTGAAAATTGGTTGCGTGTTTTTGTTTCGAATCCAATTTGACGGATCCAAATCACACGAAATTCGCTTTTCTCGACGTGTAAAGGAAGAATTACGACAAGTCTTAGATTCAGAGCTCTGAAAGCGGCAAGAGTTTAACGTTGAAATTGATGGCTTAAAAAGTCATTTGTCCAGTTTAACTCATTTCCCCACACACGTCGTTTTAAAGCTCCCAGATTTAATTAGTGATTCTTTTCTTTAGCGTAACTTTTTGCCCCCAAAAACTATTCTAACTTAAATTAAATGTCCAAATAACTTTTCTTCTTGGCTTTTTTGCAAGATTCACTAATTCTCTGAATGAGATTTCCTACCATAGTTCAGTTAACAACAAAGGAAAGTGAATGAGAAGCAATTTGTGAAAATAGTTCCACAGCAGTGACTAACCAGAACAAACCAACGATAAGACTTGAAAAGAAAATTAAATAAATAAACTTGAAACATATTTGCAATAAATGCGATTCTATAAATTCAATAAAAAAATTCTTGTTAATACTGCGGCTGATCATTAATATAATAGCTCACCCCCTCAACATCCTTCCCCACAACACCTACCACCCTCAACACAGCACCTACCACGCCAAGGAGAGACTTGATTTCCTGCTTGTGCATCTTCTCCTCCACCACCTCGCTCATCAGCCTCTTCAGATCTGCATCTTTTTCCGCTAGCTTGCCTTCTGATTATCGAGAATATAAATAAAGGCGTGCTTTGTAGTCTGAGAACAGTTCTTAAGGTGATGATGATGATGATTGTGATGAGGATAACGTTGGTGAGGTTGTTGATGTCTCGAATTAATATTTTCATTCAATTAGAACAATATATTGAAAGTCAATTTTCTCATCTGTATGTTTATTAAAAAAGATTTATGATTAAATATAAATTTATCAAAATCGTTCACTTGAATCCGAAATGTTTTAAATTCTATTTTTTAGGGCATTTTTTGACAATCGATTTTCTAAGTGTACGAAAATCTCGGCATTAAAAATGTTTAATAAATATTTTTAATTTTCTTAATTTTAATTTAAAATAAACTGTTAAAAAATGTGAAAAGAATATTCGAACACATCGGTTTTTACGGTGAACACAAGAAAGAATGCAAACATACATGAACACTGGAAAGGTGACTTCCGAAAAGCATTCAAATGGCATACCATGACCAGATGACATTTTATTACGGAAACACAAAAGCATATCAAATTCGATGAAAACGCTATGATATTTCATCAAAAAAACATTTTTAATACTTTCTCAACATTATCCACCTATCCATCTATCTAACCCCCCATCTATCCATCCATCTGCCCACCCACTCAACCATCCACTCATCCACCCATTCACCCATCCACTCATCAATCCACTCATCCAAACAACCCACCAACCATCAACCCACTCACCCACCCACCCACCAACCACCCACCAACCAACCAATCATCCATCCATCCACCCACCCACCCACCCATCCACCCACCCACCCACCCACCCACCCATTCACCCACCCACCCACCAACCCACCCACCCACCAACCCACTCACCCACCCACCCACCCACCTACCAACCCACCCACCCACCTACCAACCCACCCACCCACCCACCCACCCACCTACCAACCCACCCACCCACCCACCCACCCACCCACCCACCCACCCACCCACCCACCCACCAACCCACTCACCCACCCACCCACCCACCTACCAACCCACCCACCCACCCACCCACCCACCCACCCACCCACCCACCCACTCACCCACCCACCCACCCACCCACCCACCCACCCAGTTCTCTGTTCTTGCTCATCAGTCCATCCACTCCAGCCTTGAACTCTTTTTCATTCTGCAACTCAGTCTTGAGGGTGGGATCAAGTATGATGATGATGGTTGGGACGATGATGATGATTGTGATTGTTGATGATGATTGGGGTTTTATTGATGATGATTGTGACAATGATGATAATGATGTTGATGTGATACTGATGATTGTGATGACGATGATGATGATGGTGGTGGTGATGATGACGATGATGATGATGATAATGATTGTGATGCTGATGATTATGATGATTATTATGATGATGATAAAGATGATTTTGATGATGGAAATGATGGTTGTGTAAAAAATGATAATGATGGAAAAAAGAAGCAGATGATAATGATTATGATAGAAGTGTGGATGATGATGATTATGATAGAAGTGTGGATGATGATGATTATGATAGAAGTGTGGATGATGATGATTATGATAGAAGTGTGGATGATGATGATGATGATAGAAGTGTGGATGATGATGATGATGATAGAAGTGTGGATGATGATGATTATGATAGAAGTGTGGATGATGATGATTATGATAGAAGTGTGGATGATGATGATTATGAGGAAAGCGGATGATGATGATGATGATGATAGAAGTGTGGATGACGATAACTCAATCGACGATGACGATGACAAGAGGGAAGACAATAATGCTGAAGGCGGAAATCCTCAGAAGGTTATTTGATATTCATTAATAACAAAAACCAAAGAAGAGAAAGAAAGAAACTTTCGGTAATTGCATATGACGTTTATTGCAATTGCTGAACGCCACTAATTGCTTGCAGCCATGCGATCAATCTTGCATGCCTCTGAGGGCCGCTTGGAGGAAAACACGCCACCAGTGGGTCGCCGAGGTGGTCAGACTTGAGAATAAAAAATAATTATTACATAGAAAATTGTCTTATTATTTATTATTCAAATATTATTAATAATATTTAATTATTAAATGACATTAGAAATGTGGAGAGGGGATGAAGGTTTACTTGAGGACTGGAAATGTATTGGAGATTATGATGGGTTGTTGTAGTGATTTGGGCAATGGTTTATTGGCGATTTGAAAAAATCAAAGATTTGTGTAAATTATAGAAAAAATACTTTTTTGAAAAAATAATAAAAATATTAGAATTTACCTAATCGTTTAAATTTAACAAATTTTCTCATTTGAGTTTTTAAAAGAAAATGTCTAATTCATTCTGGGAATTAAAAACTATGAAAGGCTAAATCCCGTTTAAAACTTCTAATTTGTGCCCTTGAATCCAATTTAAGTAGAGCTAAACAAACTCGAAGATTTAAAAAAACAGAATATTGAACTTTTGTTTAATAAAATAAAAAATAATTTAAAAGGTATGCTGGATTGTTTTGAGCACACAACAAGAAAATGTGAAGCTTACAAAAGTCTCAGATGTTGCTTCTAAATAATAAATAATACTTTTGCGTCTTAAAACTCGGTTGGTTTGTGAATTAAAAAAAAGATATATACATGTCAAAGAGAACTTGATAAATAAATCATATTTGACTAAGGCGGTCAAAGGTATTTTTAATATTTATTTTAACATATTTTAAATATATTATTAAAAAATTAAATTAAAAAGTTATACATTTACATACGTTTAAATAAAAAAAATGCTTAAGAAACTGAATCAAAAATATTATTTTCAAATTTAATGACGGAGTTGAACGCAAAGGAAGAAACCGTTCTGGAGATTGAATGGGAGGCGAAATGATCATTGCAGACGTTAAAACAGATGCAAGCAGCCTGGAAATCGTTGGAAAACAGATCGAATTGCAGAATAAAAACCTACGGATTCAACTACAAGGAGATGTTGCTATGAGAATATGGATAGAGAGAATGGAAAAGCTTGCTTTGCATTTCTTTACCGTTCGTGAGGTTCGAAATCTATGCGTTTGTTGGGAGCTCACAAATGTTGAACTTCACAATATTTTCCATGCGACCTCTTCTTGCCTAAAAAGGTAAATTCGCGTCTTTAAAAGATTTGTTCACAAATTCCAGAATTTAGTAAAGGAATGTCATCGTCGTCTGGGTAGACGAGCTTCGATCAGAGAAACAAGTCCCAAAACTCGACGTTGCTTGGAAAGATGACTATCTAAAATTACAAATATGAAACTAAAATCATCAGTTTGAATAATGTTCAATTATTTTTTATCATATATCTATTTATTTAGTTTGAAATTTAAAATATGTATTTATTTTACTTCACGTTTAGACATTTATTTACACATTTCATACATATAAAATCTATTCAACAAATTTATAATAATTAAAAATTGTATTTATAAAATGTTGAAAAGTATTGTTGTTCAAATAAAATAGTATTTTCCTTCTTTACATTTTTTCTTTTTAGTTTTCTTTCAAATTAATGATGGAGCTCGTTTGGATTTACGAAATCTCAAAATTCTTATCATTTTATTATCTTGCCTTTGTAGCTGCTAAGCAACCATGCGTAAAGCTGGAATCGTGATTTAACTGAAAGGCAAGAAAATTCAAGAAAGTCATGGTGGTAGAAGACAGACTCGTGGTAAGACGAAAGCTTTGAGAGATGTGGAAGGTGAGATTCAAAAATGTGGATAAGCATAATTGGGGGGGGGGGGGGGGGGGGGGGGGAATAAAAAAATGTATAAAAGTTTTTTCAAAAAAATAGTGATTCATGGCTAGACAAGAAAAAGTAAAACAAAAGCTTTTACACGAAAGCTTGGAGAAAGACATGAGACATTTTATTGACAGAAAATGTTAAAAAAATATAAAAAGTGTTGTTGTGACGTCACTACAACGCCATCGTTGATTTTTCTGTCAGACGTGTTGACAAGTTAAGTAATTATTTGGATTTGGGATATTGCTTTTATAATTGAAAATGATTGGAAGTAGTTCACAACCATTCGGGATGTAGTTTTCATTATAAGAAACTCCTTGAGTCATTTATTTTCTTTACAGCCTAAAGAAAATATAAAATATCACAAAAGTCTCTAAGCTTATTTTAAATCTTTTGATATTATCCATAATTCATTATAAAGGTCAAAAACTTATCAAGGATTTTGATTAAGCCAGATGGTATGCTAATAAAAGAAAAGAAAATCATTTTCATGACCGACACTAGAGACGAGAAAGAAATGGGAATGGTTTGCAGCTTGGAAAACTCCAAGATTACTCCAAAAAAGAAAAATATTTTAAAAAAAGGTTCAATATTAGTAATCAAACAAAAACTCTGAAGGGATTTTCAAGGTTCCTAACAAAAACCAATTCTGCTTTTAGCGTTACAGAAAAAAGCCTTTTGCACCCTCTCGAAGATGATGATGATGATGAGATAATGATGGTGATGGTGATGATGGTGATGATGAGATAATGATGGTGATGATGGTGATAATGAGATGATGATGGTGGGAATTTCTACTATTGTATTATCTCTTTCGAACACTCATTTGTCTGTATTTGTCTGTTCAAGATTGTTTTCTAAAACTTTCTGCTTTTTTCTAAATCACGCGCTTTTAAAATAATTGCATTTTTCGATAGTGATGGAGTGCTTTTTAAAGCCATTAATTAACGTTTCGACGCTTTTGCCGAATTAATCTGGATTTAATTACAGAGAAAAAACGGTTGAGTGATGGATGCAGAACAAAGTTTATTTAAATAAAAAGGATTTTTTTAATTAAAATTTTTCAACTCTTAAAATTAGTTTTAACTAACAAAAACGGAAACAAGAAAACGGCTTACATATTCAAAAACATGTAAATGTGCAACTTTTCACAAAGACTCAAGAAAAAAAGAAACTCAAAATCAAAGATTTCATAACACAAAAGCGAGCATAATGAAAAAAGCGAAAAATAAATTAATATAAAGACATTTGCATGAGCACATCGCTTTCATCGAAAGTTTTATGATGAACCACATTTGCAAATACCTTGATGGCATGGAGTTGCTGTTGTAGAGAAGAGATTTCTACCTTCAAAGCTTCCACTTCTCGCACCTTCTCAGCTCCTTCCACCGACTTCAACTCCAAATCCTGGAGTTTGGTTCAAGCTTTGTGGAATGAACCTTAGGAAGTATGTCTGATAAGTGAATAACTCATTTATTTTGCAAACGTGAGCTTCCCGCTTGGCCGAAGTTGAAGGTTGTTACGAAACAACGAGACTGCAGCTTTATAAGCCCATGGTCGTGACTGAACATTTCAGTGCAAGTGGCATGAAACTCGCACGGGTTAGACGCCACTAGAATAATGTCCGTCACTATTATTACCGTTACTGCAAGTCATTTGGTCCTAATGGTGAAACTAAAAGATTATTCGTATTCTTAAATGCATTTCAAATTATTGAGCATTTAATGATTATTTAATCATGGGCGGCGATCTTGGGGGGTCCTGGGGTCCAAACCCCCTACTTTTTGGTAGTGAGAGAAATGTGGACCCCCTCCCACTTTTTTCAATAAAATCATTAAAACTCTTGTTTCGATGCGAGCATAATCGTCAACCATGGCATAAAACAGAATGTTTATATAGTCATACATTGTGAGTATGTGTAGTTATAGTTATAACTGTATAAAACAAAACTATTCTTTGTTACTCAAATATTTGTATCAAAACAGAAGTTACATTTTTTTGTAAAGTGAAGGGAGGGGGGTATGGACCCCAGGACTCCCCTAGAATCATTCAGGCTGGGTAGGACCCCCCAAATTTGCAGCAGATCGCCGCCCCTGATTAGATTCTATTTCATTGGGATAAAATGTGAACTTGTTTTCACTTTCTCAGAGAGGTTAACGTAGGCAACAGAAAGATCAAATGCGATGCAATCAGACAGAATAAGTTCCTACAAACAGAGATGTAATGAAGCCAACTGACAAACCTGCTGTATAATATTATTTGATTAATTGATGAGAGAAGATTCAACGAACCTGCATCACCTTCACCATCTGCTTGCTTGTCTCCTCCAACAACCCTCTGTATTCCTTCTGCCGATGTTCTAGCACGTTCAACTCCTGTGTGTGTGTGTGTGTGTGTGTGTGTGTGTGTGTGTGTGTGTGTGTGTGTGTGTGTGTGTGTGTGTGTTTGTGTGTGTGTAAGTGTGTTTGTATGTGTGTGTGTGTTTATTCTATCCAATTTTGTCTATTTTTGCTTTTATTTTTGACTTTACTGTTCTATTTATATAAATTTACTTTTATTTGTATTTGTATTAAACTTTCCATTTATTTTAAAGTTTATGGATTTAAAAACTTATTTCATAATATTATATTTTTTAAACATTTAATTTTAATTATTCTTCAAGTAGCCTGTTTTGAGGGCTTTATTCGAATTAATAAAGCAAAAAAGCTTCATTAAAAAGTTCGTCTGCTAAAATGACAACTCATTCTCAAATCTCAATATTTTCTTGTTCTCTTTTTGCCGTTTATTCATGAGATGTATGCTTTTCTTCATGAAAAGTATCATTTTGAAGTTTCCATCTGACAGAGCTGATCTCTCGCTAAGAATTTGAAAAGACCATTTAACTTAAGTTGGTTGATCCCAGCTGAAATAGTGTTTTCCCCAACAATGAATTCAAGTGTTGTCGCTTTAATAGAATAAAAGTATAAAACTACAATGCTCAAAGAAACTTCAAGAAAAGTAAAATAAGACTAGGGTTCTCTAAAAATATCTGGAATAAACTTTGCCGTGTCTAAGGCGGCTGCTTAGATAATATCTTATTTTTTTGTCTATTTATTTATATTATTTGTTTAGTATTATTTATTAGAAATACGTTTTCAATTTTCTATTTCTTATCAGACCTCTGTGTTAGGTACTACTCATGTATAAAAACATAAGTACAAAAATGAGCAGACATGTTTTATACAATATTTATTAAGAAAGAATTTCAATTCCAGTGTAAAAGTCAACTTTACTTTATGTTTCTCATATAAAGTTCTAATAAATAAATAAGAGTAAATTGTTTAATTTTATTTAGAAAATATATAAATCTTTAAAAAGAAAATGAATTGAATTAAGCTCCATCAGGATTATTACTAAGTTTTGTATTGCTCTGAAAATTCTATTTGAAAATATCATAAAAAAGTATAAAGCATAAATGGTTTGTTGAAGTTCGTTTAGGATTATGACGTTTCGAAATGAGATTTACCAACACTTTTATTGTTAAACGGGACAAAGAGTTTTCACCTTTTCCAATGAGTCGAGTTTTTCTTTTTTTCCTTCCAGACTTTTTTCGTTTTCCAATCGTATTTTCGTTCCATCTACAAACACAAAATTGACTCCAATCCAAAAATGAAGATACACGTGTAGATAAACTTTCAATCGAATAACTCAAATGTATTTTCACATTCAAACACAATTACAAATACCTTCGATTTGCTGTTGCAGTCGTTGGGCGTTATCATCCAGCAGTTGCAACTCGCTTGTCTTTTTGTTGAGCGCCTCAGTCGCACAGAGTTCGTCATTGTTCAGTTTGAAGATTCTGGCCTTCTGAGCTGATTCCTCGTTTTCCAACTCCATTTTACTCCTGAGATTTTGTTAGATAATGGCGTGTTGGTTTTTAAAATAATATTCATGCTTCTGCAACACAATTTATGCAACTTTTTGCTGGACGTTTGATGAGTAACTCATATTCAATTGAGTGTCTAAACGAACTAAATGAAAAAATATATAAAAAAATTGATTTCAACAAAGTTTAACAAGCGCTTTCAAATGTAATCAAAAGCACTATTAAAAATACATTTTTTGAAACTCATGAGTACCACATAACAACACATGCCTCTGAAGACTTTCCAAGTTTTTCTCCACTTCCTTGCACACTTCACTTGCCTTCTTCGTTTCCTCCAACATGGCAGACAGTCTTCCTTCTACCTTCTTCATCTCTTTTTCCAACTCCATCTTCTCATTCCTCAAAGTCTCAACTTCCTTCCTTTTTTCTCCAACTTCTCGATCCAGTTCCAACACCGACCTCTTCAGACCCTCCAAGGCGTTCTTCTCCTGAAGATCAAGTCAAAGTCAGATCGCATTTAACTATACTCTGCCGCTTGTTTTGTTTTATCAAAAAGAATAAAAAAAATTAGTATTTAAATAATGTTTTAATGGCACGATAGAATCGTGATAGTGATGCCCTCTATGCACTATAAATGAAAAATCCCTCTTGAAATTAAACTCTTTACAAAGTAAAATACTTTTGCACGATATTCAAAACTAAAAGTTCTTTTGCAAAAAGCAATTAATCATTGAATATTTGGGAAAAAAAATTTTTCCGCAAATGTGACCGCTTTTAGAAGCTTCAATGTTTTTTATTACTACTTTCGACTATCATTTTCTTAGATATTATTTTTTCTTTTTTTCTGAATTAATTTTTGAATAATCATATTTGAGCCTAGAGGTCGGACATGGACGATTTTTCATTCCCGGTCCCGTCCCGTTCCCGAAATTTGTTTTCCCGTCCCGTCCCGTTCCCGATGGGACATCAGAATTTTGATTCCCGTCCCGTCCCGTTCCCGAAATTTTTTTTCCCGTCCCGTCCCGTTCCCGATGGGACATCAGAATTTTGATTCCCGTCCCGTCCCGTTCCCGAAATTTTTTTCCCGTCCCGACCCGTTCCCGAAAGCTTTTTGTTTTTTTATTCATTTTCGCTGCCGTTTTTACTGGTCCCAAACTTGCTAGTTCTAAAATTACTTAAAATTTATTATTTGAAAATCAGAGAATATTTCTTTTAATGAAATAAAAAAACACGATTTAAAGTTCAATATTTATTGAAATTAGAGACCGACCGAAATTCGGTTCGGTTTCGGTTTCGGCGCCGAAATTGCAAATTTTCTTAGTTTCGGCCATTTTTCGGTTTCGGCCGAATCTAATTTTACAATTTCGGCCATTTTTCGGTTTCGGCCGAAAATAATTTTGGAATTTCGGCTCAATTTCGGTTTCGGCCGAAATGGATCTTATATTTACCGAAAAACCGAAATTTTTATTTATTTATGTAGTTTATCTTATATATCTGTATCCTCAATCAAACTATTAAGTTCGGATTCGATTCTCTATTAGATATCTATTAGTTATCGTGGTTGATTGATTTATCGGTGTCATCAGACTAATTATTCGAATAACATATACAAGCATCTGGAACAACAATTATGTCTTTGATATTTAAGTAAATTGGGATACGTTCAATGATAATATTTAAAAAAACATTTGTTTAAAAAATGTTATTGTCAAAAGTAAGTATCTGTATATCCTCAATCGAACTCGAATTATTAAGTTTGGGTTCGATTCTCATGTGATGGGAAAGTTAAATGCATCTTTGGCAATGATCCAGAGGGTCGATTTATTAAAGGTACACACACACACACAAACACACACACACACACACACACATTATTCGAATAAGATATACAAGCATGTGTAATTCTAGATATCCATGCTTTGAAAAACACTGTATATAAGTCGAAAGAACGAGAAGATTTGTCTTCGATTAATTCATTCAAAAATAAATTGTGAGAATGTCGTTGAATCCTATTTGGAAGTTTTTTACAAAATGTCAGTCTGACCAAAGCAAAGCCTGTCAACAACAACAAAAATTTTTTGTTGAAAAACTTTTATTTTTTTGTTTAAAAACTTTTATTTTTTTGTTTAAAAACTTTTATTTTTTTGCTTAAAATATACGCTTGTTTGGATTCACTTATTAAACTGGCATTGTCATCATTAAATACTATTTTTTCATTTTTAATAAAAGTTGGGAAAAATTTCGGTTTCGGCTTCGGTTTCGGCCGAAAATCTGATTACAATTTCGGTTTAATTTCGGTTTCGGCCGAAATTTGATATTCAATTTCGGCTTAATTTCGGTTTCGGCCGAAAATGGGATTTTAATTTCGGCCTAATTTCGGTTTCGGCCGAAATAAAAATATCTGTTTCGGTCGGTCTCTAATTGAAATGAAAGTATTGTTTTTGAGTTATTCAATCAAGTCTTTATTGCTTTTCACACGGGTTAAACCGTTAAGAGTTTCAGCTTTCAAATGAGATGATTTTGGGTCTGAAGTTAAACGTCCACATATTGAAAAATTCTGTTCACAGCGAATATAACATGCAGATACACTAAACAAAATGTTGGCTACTTCTTGTACTATTTTAAAATTGCTCATTTTACTCCAATAAAATAAAACATCTTTATAATTTTCAATTTTTTTTGGGACGTAATTGTGAATATTTGTTCAATTCATCCTCTTCTGAATTTTTTTCTTTGTTCATTATTACTAATTCTTCAATAATGTTAGAAATATGTTTTTTAACAACATTCTTATTCTCTACAACTGCAAATATAAAATCATTCGTATAATTTGATAGTATAAAAATTTTATTATAATTTTTACGTTATAAAAACAAACATAATAGGTCTAAATAACTATCTTTTTTTTCATCGGCACTGCAGCTTGGTCTGGCTGTACAAAATAGAATTAAATTTTCTCTAATGAAAGTCTTGGTATTTATTTCTTTTCTATCCCAAACTTTTTTCTTATTATTCTTTCATACTGGGGATGTAACAGACATGCTGTCATATGAATAAGATCAATGGCATCTTTTCTTTTGTCGAAATGATCAACTGAGCAATCATTTGGAAATTAATCATTCAAATTCAAAGTATTAATTTATAAAATTAAAATAATATAACTGACCATTTTGGTTTCATCTGAAAAGTTTTCATCATCACCCATTTGTTCTAATCTCACTAATCTTTGGACTCATCATAACAACTTCAAATGTAGTGTTGGAGGTTTTGATATTGGCAATGGTGGCTTCGTTATACTTTTCCATTGCATTTAATACTTATTTTAAGTACGGAGTATCGATGAAATAAAGATGTCCATACTTAGAAGTTTGCTGAAAAATCATTGTTAAAGAATCCAATCCCAATAACTGTTATTCCCGTTTTTCCCGTTCCCGATTTAAAAGTTGATTCCCGTTCCCGTCTTTTCCCGTTCCCGATTTGAATGTTAATTCCCGTTCCCGTTCCCGTCCCGAAAACCTATTCCCGGTTCCCGACTTTTCCCGTCCCGAAATTAATTTTCATTCCCGTTCCCGCGGGAGTCCCGCGGGTACCCGCGGGTACCCGGTCAGATCGGGTACCCGGTCCGACCTCTAATTTGAGCCTTTAAAACCCTGCTTTGTCCATCAACTATTCATCCACCCCACCCCTTCACTCACCCCCATATTTTCGTCTTCCAATTTTTTCTTTGTCTCTTCCAGAGTTTTGATCTGACTAATCAGAAAATTAACTTTTTCGTTCTCAATCGCTTTCTTTTCTTCTACTTGCAACAAATCTTTATTGTTATCTTCAAATTCACTTTTTAGTTCCTCCATTTTCTTAACCATCTTTCTAATTTCTTCTTCTTTTTCTTCGACTTCATTCTTAATTTTCTTAAATTCTTTCGCCTCCACTTCGCATTCATCTTTAATCTGCGTGTTAAAAACATTTAACTTTTTAAGTTTCTAATTTAAAATTGAAAGTATTTTATAAAATATTTTTCATTTGAAGTTTTTTCAAGACAGTGTCTTATTCTTTTTTATCTTAAATGTATGCTATTTATTTATTAAATACATTAAATGACTTTAATTTTCATTTAATATAATTGGAATTTTGAAAAAGATTTTAACTGTTCATAAGTGTCTAATAAAAAAATGATAAATATGAAAACTTTGCATTCCGTCCGCGGTTTTATCATAAAAGATCGTTAAAACGTTATTTCTTGAATGTAGCCGCTAAAATATCAATAAGTATATGTGCTATAAAAGTTTAAAATAAAAAAAGTATTTGAAACTTGTTAGGCTTCATTAATGAATTTATAGTCTTAAAATGCTTCATACCCTCAACTAATTAATTAGCTACACTCTTCTAAAAACTGGGTAAGTAGCTATTGAGAGATTCCACACAAAAAGAAATCGGATGAAGACACACCTGTTTCAATTCTTGTTGCCAGCCAACCACACTCTCCTCTACCTCTTCTTCTCTTGCCTCCAACACTTCAATCTTGGCGCATAAGTCCTGAGTCGGTGAAGATGGGGTGGTTAAGATACCAAGAGATTTAATATTAATGGAGTTTTTATTCATCAGCTTGTTCATAAGTTAAATTTATTGAAACTAATCGGGTCATCAAGTTTACCCAAAATTTATATATTCTTCACGGCTGCTATTTTTTAAAAAATAAATCTGCATTCTTTCAACACCCCCTTTTTTCCACCCCTCCTCCACACAAACCTTCACAATGGCCTGCTTCCGCTGCACAGTTTCCTCCAGGGCCTGAGTCACCTCCTTCAAAAGTCCCTTTTGCCGCTCAATCAAGAGCATCAAACCACTCAGTTCTTCTTGCTTACTGCGCACCAAACCACTCTCCAAGAGGTGCTGCTGTTGCTGTCATGTAAAGATTGAGAAAAAATTAAAAATAGAATATGAAATATTAATCGCCTTAATGTAGGCTTGGTGCTTTTAAAAAAATTACTTTTTAGAAGATATGAAATGAGTGTTGAAATTATAAACTGTTTTACAAGCAAGGATTGTTTCATTTATCAATACAACGACATTTTTTAGCATCACTACTATTCGCATAAAAAAATATCTCTAATAATATTTTCAACATTTCAAATTTTTCAAACAATGCTTACGCAAGATAAACTGTCTTTCGAATGCCTTGGAGTCTCGTCTTGCCATTGCCTGTGGGCATTAGAAGCTTCGATTACTCAGTTACATGATGATTTAGTACGTCATTATTATAATTATATGTAATTTATTAATGTATAATGGATAACTAATGTACCGATATATATAAAGGAGTGATTCAAAAAAGTAGTTGTCGTAAGTTTTAAGAGTCTCTGATGCAACTTGAAACCATTCATGAAATCATAACTCAAGTTTTCATCCCATAGAACTTATTTTCGAAAAATTAGTTATTTCTCCATCTACTCATCAATGGATCCATTTGCGTTTTTACCTGTTTTTCCTATATGAATTCATCAAACCAAGCCACTAACATCTTGTTCAGCTTCAGGCTTTTATCTTCCAAGTCCTTCACATCACCTTCTAAATTCTTTTTCTGATCTTCTAACCTTTTCAACTTTTCTTCTACCAGAAGTTTCCTATCATCCATCATCTCCACTTCCCTCTTCCACTTCCTCATTTTTTCTTCATCGCATTTAAGTTCACTTTTTAAAGAATTTTTTTCGTAAACTATTTCATTCAATTTCAATTTTTGCTCTTCCGTTTTTTCTTTCAATCTGTCGAGCTGGAGGATTTAGTACACAAATATTAAAAAACAGAAACTCTCATTAAACTAAATATAAACAAAAAGACAAATTTTAAATTTTTTTTTACAACTTTATAACTACTATAACTCATCACAACTAATAAAGTCTGCTTTAAAGACCTCAAAAACCTCCTCACTTCAAATCCCTTTTTGAAAATATCTTTTTCTTTCTGCTGCAAACTCTTTTCCAATGAGTTTACTTCTTTTCGCAATCTCTCAACATCGCTTTCTAATTCTGGATCGACTTTGGTTGCAGTGTGACTTGTCGATGATGTGGGAGGCTGCAATGGAACTTCAAGCTGGCATGGATGGCTGCCTGGGCAGTGGATTACAGTGAGTTTTTCCTTCGAACTTTCTCGCACTTTTCCACCGCCGTCAATTGCACAAGCACACTTCAAACAACTGTTATGAGTTGAAACCCTGAATAGGATCACAATTTTAAGGTCTTATTGCTAATATCGATAAGAAAAGCATGCAAACAAGCGTTGAATGAAGCTTTCCTATCGTTTACGTTCATGAAACTTGCTTAAAGTTCCTACCTTCTTGTACTTTTTTCGTCACCACTATCAGCCCTTCTACTCATCTTCTTCACCATCTTCATCATCTCCTTCATTTCCTCCATTGTCATTTTTTGCTGCTCAATCGCAAGATCCAAGCCTTCTAAACTCCGCTGTTTTAACTGTTAATAATTTAATTTGTTGTTGTTAATTTAATTACTTTTTTTAAATTTAATTAGTTGTTGTTAATTTAATTAGTTGTTGTTACTTTAATTTGTTGTTGTTAATTTAATTAGTTGTTGTTAATTTAATTAGTTGTGGTTACTTTAATTTTTTGTGGTTACTTTAACTATGGGTTTCTTCCTTAAATGCCTTTCTGGGTTATTTACGCTCTAATTGTTTCAATAACGAGACATAGGCAAGAAAAAGAAATAAATGCAATAGGAAAAATAGTTTTTACCATTTAAAAATATTTAAAAAAATTTATAATAATTTTTATATATTAATTGTTTAAATATTTTAATTAAATTTTGTAAAAAGTTAACCTTTTCTTCAAATTCCTTCATGTTTTGCCAATAACTCCATTTGTCTTTTCGTCTTTTGGGATCTTTACGATTATCTTCCTCATCATAGTACTCATCTTTGTCATGAAACTTCATATTTTCCTGTTTGAAGATAAAATAATATATATTTCATTTTTAATTTAAATATATAAAAAATTAAATCAATAATTAAGCCAATACGTACTATCTTTCTTGATGTCATGAGCTTCCTCTTTAATTCTTCAACCTGGTTTTCCTGTATAAAAAAACAAAAAAATATGTTTTTCTGAAAAATAATTTATTTTAAGAATTAAAAAATCAACATTATCGGGACAGACCTGGTATATTTGAATTAATGTGTGAAAGTTATACAAAAACTTTGTTACTCACCAAATCGGCATGTTCCTTTATATTGCATATAAAATGACAAGTGGCAAAACTTCCCACGTTTGTATTCTCAGCTTTTGAAAATTTCTCAAAATTATTAATTTTTCCTTCTGTGGCTTTTCTACTGATACCCTTGTTTCCTAATGAGCCCACTGTTTTTAGTTCTCTTATGTTTTTTTCATTTTTTATTATTGATGGAAAATGTTGATGAATTTTTCTTTTTTTGTTCAGACCAGCAAGATTCAGTGCTAAATGATGAAAACAAGTAGTAATTTTATCGATTATTGACTTATCTAAATACTTAAGTTAAAATTGATTAAAATGCTATTGCTGATTTAAACATTTGGAATACTTACTTTTGCAGCCCGAAACGCCAAGATCTACAGAATCATAATCATCATCGATATCTAAGACACCCTCCCTCTCCTCATCTTCATCGACATCTACAAAGTCATCCTCATACTCATCCTCATCACCAGCCTTATCATTATTTCCATCCCCGTCATCACTCACATCTTCAACCTCGTCACCCTCCTTTTCATCTGCAAACACGTGGTCGTAAAGTTTTTTGTGTCTTTTAAATATGAAAGCCTGCTTAGAAGGAACGATAGTAGGTGGAGCATTAACCAAATGTTTGTAGTTCACAAAGCCCGCGTTGATTGCATCATCGGCGGCTCTTTTCTTATTTCCAGTCTTCGAGACCCCTCTTTGAATTGCATCATTAATACTCTTTCCACTCTCTTTTGGAAACAAATTACTAACGAGTTTTCCTTTGTTTTTATTCGTTTTAATTCTTCTTCCAAATTCACTTTCATCAACTCCACACTTCGTTCCCCCCCCCATCCGGACATCATCACAAGCTTCCATGCCACCACCATTCCGGTCCCTCCTTTCTCTCTCAACACTTCTTCTAGCTGCCTTTTCCCCATCTACTGACACTCCAGGCACCGAGTCATCATTAAGGACTAGGTGACTACGATTCAAAGTTGAGTGTGCCAAATCTTCATGTGGCACTGCAAAGACATGATTTCTTTTCTGAAACTTGTTCTTTGTTTTAATCTTTTTATCTTTATTATTGTATTTATTTTTATGACTATAATCATCATTATTATTATTATTACTCTTTTTGCTGGTTATTGCTTTTTCTATTTTTAAAGATTGAGTCCTTTGATTTTTTATCGATTCTTGGGATCCAAACTTTTCAACATTTTCAGATCTATTTTTCGTTTTCACTTCATTTGTCTTTTTAAGAACATTTTCAGCGCCTTTTTATTAAAATTTGATTCAAAAATTTTATCAAACAAATTAGCCAAATCAATTAACTCTATATATATAAAAAGAAAAAATTTAAAATACTGAAATTGAAAAAGATCGCATACATAAAAAAACTAAAATTGTGAAATACCTGAAAGCACTTCACCAGTGTTAGTGAGCTCCTCAATCCAGTGACTGAGTTGCAGTTGTTGCATTTTCAGCTGTTCTAGCAGAGCTTCCAAAGCTCTTATGCGTTCCTCTGTGTAAGGTTTTATTGGTAGTCACCAGGGTCAGAGCAGTAATTTGATGACTCTCATGGTAATTATATGCTTAAGCATTTTATTGCTTGTGCTTTCGTCTGCAATTCAATTAAACTACCGGAATTATTTCAAATCTTTACACACTTGAAAGTAATTGAATTTAGTTTTCCAGAATTTTCAGATACGATAATACTTCCTAATATATGAATAACTCTTCAAGTTTAAAATCTATTAGTTTCTATCTATTTTAATTTCTTCATTAATCATAAAGAAATAAAATTCTACAGATTTGAATAATTTTACTAGTTGAAAATACGCATGCTCAAGATATTCTTCAAGAATCTACGTTTTTTGAATGAATAACTTTAAAAAATTCTAAGATTCTAGTTTATTTGAACTTGACATATTTACATTTGAAATAATATTCAAACATGCATTCACCTAGTTTTCGGATAGAAGAAGATGAAGACTGCTGCATGCTTCTCAGAAATTCCATCAGTTTATTGAGCATCTCTTCAAGTTTATCATCCTTCTCATCACCATCTCTATGCTTTTTACGACTACCCTTATCAGTCTCATCAACTCTAGCATCATCATCATCGCTCCCGTAACTCATCTCAGCGTCTTCATCATCGCCATCACTCTCAGTTTCTACATGATCATCTTCTGAATCCTTGTATCCAACACCAGTATTGACCAAGTAAATATCATCAATTTTATCATCTATTTCATCTTCAATTTTTCCATCAACTCCGTTTTCAAGATCCTTTCCACCGAACGAATATGCATAGGACTCTTCCCCTTCACTCCGCTCTCCATCACTGTGTTTGAATACAGTTTCACCAACAGCCCGTCTATTTTTCCTTCTCTTTCTTTGTATTTCTATTTGGAATCTTTCCTGCAAGTTTTCATTTTTCTCCTGTCGAGTATTTATTTTAGTTATAACCCATAACTCAATCGTTTTTATTGCAAATTATTTAAGATGAATCGAACATGAATTAATTTATTTAATCCTAAGTCAGACCTTTTGGAATATTTTTTTTTTTAATGAACATAAACCTGAGCTTTATTTTTTTCCGATGGACTGAACGCTGGAAGGTGAGCTCCAAGACCATCGTGCCTCTCCACAGCCTCCCTCAGCAACAGCTCTACTCTCTCCAACTTTAATGTTACCAAACGTTTCCAAAATTGGAGAACGAAAAGAAATTAAGTATTGGATATATAACTGAAGTTATAATGTCAGACTCACTCACCTGCTTCCTTCCCTGTCCCCATCTTCCTTGTATTAACACCTTCAGTCCTCCAATTATTTTGTATAATGAGTTGAAATCTCTAACTTGCTTCTTTTGAGTGTCATTTGATTTTATTTTCGAAAAACTTTCTTTTTTGTCCTGTAATGATTAATTCATATTTATCTGCTTTTGAATCTATTAGTCGTATGATCATCACCATTATACATTTCCCAACGATTCATTAACTGATCTGAAATACATAACTAACGGACTAAAATATTTCCATTACCCCCCCTCCTTCAGCACTCACCCTTCTCTTCCTCTCCAGCACCTTTCCAAGCTCCCTCCTCAAGTGCTCAATCTCGCTCTTCAAGCTCTCATCCAACCTCTTGAACATCCCTTCTTCATCATCGCTTCTACCGCTTCTTTTGAACACATTTTGCTCTTTTTTCGAATTTATGTTTTTCTGGAAAGATGTTTGAAAAGTTTCTATCGAAATTTAAATCATTAAAAAGATACTTGACTATTTTTGAGTGATTTAAGACGAGATTCATTTTTTTTATAATTTAAACATTAATTCATCTTGGTATAAATGCATAAATGTAATAGTGCCCTTAAAACACACATCAAAACTGATTCTTCAAAAAGGATAGGTGACTCACAAACTGATCCCGTTTGTTAGTTCCTCCAGTAGGCTCTTCTTTGTGTGAAACGTTTTCATTTTTCGCCAACTTATTTCTGCACTTGCTCAGCAACGTCTTAACCTTGTTTTGCAGAGAGAGGTTCTTGGCCTGGAGGTCATAGGCATGGAAAAGTCTATTAAAATTAGCACAACTCATTAAACTTTTGGCACTAAGAAAAAATGAAAGATGAAATAGAAACATTTATACTGAATTTTTTTATATATTTTAACTAAGTTATTTGTGAAAAATAATTTTTTTGCAAATGGTTTCAAACTACATACAAAACAAAAGACAACAATTTATGAAATCCCTAAAATTTAGAACTTCCACAGGTCAAAGTTTAAACACCCTCAACATAGCAGCCCACCATGCTCTGGTTCATCTTCTCCAGAGCCATCTCACGCTTTCCATCCAACACATTCCTTCCGCTTCCTTCCTCCTTCTCCACCATCTCGGCTAACTTCTCCATCTTTCTAGCTTCGTCGATCGCCATTAATTGCAAGTTTTTCAGAACCTTTGAGGCATTGAAAATACTTTGATTTAAAATTTATATATAAAAATATTTTCGAGTAATTGAGTATTTAAAATGGTTTTGTAATTTTCAAACAACTAATGGAAAATATAAATGCTTTTCTCAGAATATTTACAGCCCGGGATAGTTGCTTGGTTTGAAACATCAAATTCTTATCAATTAAATCCACAGCATTAAAACTCCCACAAAACCGTCATGCCTTATCATCTTCTTCATCACTGAAAGTTTTGCTTGCATCACCTGCATGCACCCCTCTTCCACTGCTTCCTTCCAAGTTACTGGTTTCCATGGCCTGTAAAATTTTGAGTATTTAAAAAGTCATTAAAAGCCTGTGTTGCTAATAAATCGGCTCCATATTGTGAATTCAATGCTTTTATCAATTTGTAACTAGAATAAAAGTTAAAATGTCAATTTTTTTAGTATTTCAAATCGATTATACCGGTCTCGTTGTAGGACCAGACTTGTTGCTTGATGTTTTCCTGCTGTAGTTGATGTGTTCAGTTTTCTCTCCAGTGATTTCATTCCTATGTGAAATTGTATCTGAAACTTTTTTTACTGAATAATTTCTTTCAGTCTTACGGTCAACAGTAAAACTTTTTTTAGTTTCAGCCTTTGAAAAAGTAGTTTTGTGTTTATCAATGGGGAATGATGGAGTTTTTTGTGTCTGTAAAAGAGAAAATATGTAAAAAAATAATATTTGAATATGTTTAAAAGTCTGCTCTTTTAAAAAAAAAATTACATGTTAAAATAATGTTTTAAAATAAGTTTGAAAAAATAAATGTAAACAAACAAGCAGATTCAAAATCTAATAACTTCTAAGTAAATCCGAGCCGGACTGGCACTGGGCGTGTGGAAGCTTGCATCATCATCATCTTCTCTCCGATAACTTTCTTTTATTTCCGAGGACTCTTCATCTCCATTATCACTCTCAGACGTTGTGTCTCCGAGGGAATGGTCTCCTCTCATATCTGACCCATCTCCAACTCTTTCCCCACCATTGGTTTCAACTGGGTTGTTCTCAACATTTTGTGCAGTTTCAATTGATTTCCATTCTTCACCTCTTTTGATCATGTGACTTCCACTGCTTTGGGAAAGATTCAGTTCTTGAAAGTGATTGTTTCCATCGTTTTCAATTTGTTGAGAGATGTTTGTCTTGTGAGTTTTAAGTCTGGCATTGGGGTGTGTATTTAAAGACAAAGGTTGAACGGAAGAATTTGTATGGTACGAAGCGCGAAGTGGAATGGCTTGGTGGGAATGGAAAGGAGGAAGGTGGTGTAGTTGAGGGTAGGATGCATAGAAGGGTTGTTGGTGGTTGAAGGGCGGTTGGAAATGATTAACAGGAAAGAAACCAAATCTAGGACGGAAAATCGGCCAGTTATGACCAAGATTGGGATGCTTTTCAGGCTGGCTTGTGAGCTGGTTTTGATGATGTCGTTGAGCTCCCATTCCTGGAAGCTTGCTGTTTGTATTCCCAATGTCGGCAGGAAGAGTGCTAGAGAGAGGGTCACAAGCATCACCCCTCCTTGCACGCAAACCTCTTCCTACAAGCGTATCCAAGCTATGTCTTTTCAATCGATTGACACCTTCGATCTTGGATGAAGTCTTATCATCATCAATGTTATCTTCATCAGCCTCGTCATTATGGTAAGCATCATTACCATAATCATCTTCTACCTCATCACTTTCTCCATCATCACCATCATCACCATCATCATCATCATCATCAACATCTTTTTCATAGTCAAACCCCTTGGTGTTTGCAGGTATTTCATTCAATGTATACATATTGGTGCCAGTGTTGTTGTTAACTCTTGGTTTTATTGTATCTAATTTGTTCTCACTTTCATTGTCTTCCTCTTCCTCATCATCATCTTCATTATCATCACCGTCTTTATCATCACCGTCTTTATCATCATCATCATCATCATCATCATCATCATCATCACCACTACGTCGTTCTTCAACAAGGTGCTTATAATCATTTCCATCATCACTACCCTCCAAGTCCTCAGCAACCAGCATTTCCTCATGGTACAAGTCCTTCAAGGCTTCTTCGGCATTCCGCTCAGACTCTCCACCATCAGAGGCAGAAGAAAAGTGTTCGATTTGTCTGATTTTGTCACCATCACCCTTTTCAACATCATCATCATCATCATAAGCATCATCGCCATTATCAGCATCATCATCATTATCATCATCGCCATTGTCATCGCCATTATCATCATCAATCTTATCTTCAGCATCTTCCTCATGCACAGAGTCTTCTTCTCCAATTAGTTTAACCCCTCTGTGAAAGTTTGTTCTTTTGATTTTAACTTTTTGAACTGGTGATGAGCTCTGAATAGGTTTCCCATAATCTTTGTTTTGCTTACCCTCACCCAACATCCGATATTCTTCTATTTCTTCTTCTTCTTCTTCGTCGAATCTTTCATGTTTTGCCTTCAACCCTGTTTTGTGCGCACCTTGACCACTTGTTTCTTCACCATTTGCAGTCATTTCCCTTTCTCCCACTTGCCTTAAACCATTTTCTTTATCTACTTTTAGCCTTTTTCCACAAATTAAATTTAGTGAATCTGTTTCAAGCTCATTTCCATCTATTTTTTCCACATTTTCAGTTCTATTTTTGCCACTTGCAACATCGCTTCCACGTCTGGAAGCCCCTCCAACAACACCTTTGCTGGCGAAACTGGGCTTGTCACTGGAGTTGAAAGTTGCCTTGATGGCGTTGTGGGACTTCAACATGGCACTCCTGCTCTTCTTGTTTTCCTTGAAAATACTTTTCCCGATGTAGGGGCTTTCCTCTATTGTGGAGGAACAATCTACGCTCTAAAACGTGGAAGAAACATAACTTTAGGGTTTGTTAAATATTACTTATTTTTATTTCACCATTAAACTTACTTAATAAACATTGGATCTTCGAAAAAACTAGCACGCAGTATAAACCTTATGATACATTTATATGAAACACAAACTGCTTTTTGACTCTTATATTAATTTTTCGCGCAAAAAATACTAAGAAATCTTTTACTAAACTGACAATAATAAATGGATTCCATTCGACCTCTAATGCCAACTCACGTTGAGACTGCTGGCCGAGGTGGTGTCTCCTTTGAGATGCTGTCGGGTGAGGCTTTCGAACTTGTGGTCGATCTTGTAAAAAGCCAGTTCCTGCTCCAATTCAAACTGCTTTCGACTTACATTTGTTAGCTTTTTTGACTTTTTCTTAAGCTGTGGTGAGAGGCACCTTGCATTCTTATTATTTTATTATTATAATAACTGTTTAATTAAAGAAAACTCACGGTGTCTTATCTCATAGTTTTTAATTATGAATAGTTTAATAAACATTTAAATATAAATTTCAAAAAAGACCGTATGGAAGCAATGGTTTCCAACCACCCACCATAGCTTCTTTCGCTTCTAGTTTCTTGGTCGCTTCTTCCAAACTTTTCTTCATCCACAGCATCTGCTCTTCCATCTTCTTTTTCCCTTCTCCCGCCACTTTCAAATCTTTCTTACCTGCCTCTTCCTTCTCCAACAACCTTGCACATTCCTCTTCTTTCTTGTTCACCATCCCAGCCAGTCTTTCTACCTCTTCTGTCAAGTTTTATTCCCGATAAATAAAGTTGCGTTAAAAAAGTGAAATATTTTCTTTAAAGATAAAAAAGATTCAATTAAAAACTTGAAAAAAGAGTCACAAACCTATATTGAAACGTTCGTTTGCTTCAGTCCGTTCTTGGTTGGATATCGCCAGAGTGTCCAAACAAGCCAGACTTCTGAGGTGGAAGAGGAGAAGGGTTCTGTAATGGTGGGCGTCTGCCACAGGGTTGTCTCTGACGTCCAACTCAACGAGAGAGTCGATTCCTCGCAGACTGCACAATTCATCCAGCTAGATAGAGTGCGTGTGCGTGTGTTTTAGCTCATTATTGACTTCAATCGTCATCAAAATTTTATTTTAAAATTGTTTTTTCAATATCATCAAGTGTCACTCTCCCAAAGGTAAAGCCTGTTCCACATTTTATATACAACTTGAATCCATAGAATTCATGGGCACAAATTAGGGGTGCAATGGAGTGCTATCTCTTGAATAGACGAAATAAGGAACTACATGAAAAGGTAACTTCATATTAGAATACTTTTCTCGGTAGTTTATTGTTTTTCTAAATTTGTAAAAAAGACTTTTCAAGCTTACATTTTCAAGCAGGTTGTGAGCAAGGCCAAGAGATTTAAGTTGTCGAAGGTGGTTACTGAGAGTTGAAGGCAGGTGTTTGATGAAGTTGTGAGAGAGGTGGAGCGTGTGGAGGTTTTGTAAGCACAGCACTCCATCGATGTGGGTGATTTGGTTGTGCTGGATGCTGAGTTCACGGAGGTGGAGGAAATGAGAAAGGTTTTCGAGCTGGAAAGTTAAGTAATTTTTGTTTTAGAATTTGATGATCTTTTTTATAGTTATAATTTAAAATTATACTTTAAAAGTAAAAATAAGAGTTTTTAATGACCTTTTCAATGCAATTTCCATCTAAACTTAGTTTTTGTAACCTTTTTACTTTATCCAAGTTTTCAATATACTGAAAAAATATTTCATGAAATAAGACAGTGATAAAAAAAATTGTATGCCAATTAAATTAAATTTAATTGTATAATAAGAATAATAATAATAATAATTTATCTAATAGAGATCATAAAAATTGACTTTGATTTTCCCATTTTTCAAATGTAGTTTCAAAGATTTCAGATTTTCAAGTTTTTTATTGCCAGCCAGCTTTTGCAACAAACTCTCTGTTATGTATCTAACACTTGCTTCTGAAGAATCTTGAAACAAATGATTAAACAATCAAATTTTTTAAATTCATAAACTCAAGTTTTTATTCTGACTACTAAAAAGAAAATGCATTTGACATATATTTCCATTTAATTCAATATTAATAATGATTATTTTTAAAATATTTAAAAAATATTTGAAAAATAAAGTTAAAATAGTTCAAGATACCTTTTTGATCCATCAAATTTATAGTGGAGAAAGAATTTAAAGATGTATTATGAAAACATATCAATAAATTTTAGAAGAAAGGTTTTTCTTCATATATTTTATATTTTTATAAATTAAAACACCTTTCCAAAATATCCTCATGGTAACAAGTTTGATTAATTAGTTGTCAAGGTAGCGCAGGTTAAACTAACTACCAAATGTTTCTGTAAATAATAATTTTTGTAATTAATTTGATTTTTATAAAATAAAAAGCAATTTACCCAATAAAGATTTAAAATGCCGTTATTTTAAAGAAAATTTCACCAAATATATTAATTCCACTTACACATCTAATTAACGTATCTCTTAAAACAGGTTCATTTCCTTCTCTTTTTAAATTATCCAAAATTATTCCAATACGTAAAAATGGTTTAGAAAATGATTCGAACAATTATAGACCCATATCACTATTATCTTCTATATCAAAAATTTTAGAAAAAATTGTTTTTAATCGACTTAATAATTTCATAGAAAACGAAAATATTCTATCACCTAGCCAATACGGTTTCACAAAAGGCAGTTCTACGGAGCTAGCCATTTTGGATGTTGTGCATCATGTTGCTACTGGTATTGATTCTCGCTTACACACATTAGGTATTTTCATTGATTTTTCAAAGGCATTTGATACCATTAACCATTCTATCTTGCTTGATAAATTGTTTCATTATGGAATACGTGGAACATGTCACAAATGGTTTTGTGAATATTTAGGAAATCGTTCCAAATATGTATACATTGATGGTGTAACATCTAACACACTAAAGATTAACACTGGTGTACCGCAAGGATCTATTTTAGGACCTTTGTTATTTAACATTTATGTTAATGATTTAATGAATCTTTCCGAAATTGGCAAATTTGTCCTTTATGCTGACGACACTACAGTATTGTTCCAAGACAAAAATGTTAATAATCTTATTTTAAAAGCAAATACTTTTTTTAGTTTGTTACATCAATGCAGGGGCGCAACCAGCCAAAAATGCTGGGGGGGGCTCAACTTTAGTATTAAAAAAATTATTATTTACCGCAACTGTTGTGTTTTGCAACATCAATTTTTATATTTTCTTGCTCTTTTAATACCGAGTTTTTTTCACATATTTTGTTCAATAAATTTTAAATTCATAAATTAAATTTTAAATTTTTTCATTTAGATATTTATAAATTTTTTTTTCCTGTTCACATTTAAAATTTCTCAAAACAATCTTTTCTCGCTTAGATAATTTTTCAGTTTTTTCATTCGATTTTAGTATTTGTATACAAATTTAGTCCTAATTTCAGGGCGAGAAGATAGTTAGTACTTGAATTATTTTTTTATTTATTCAAAATAACTTTTAAAAGGTTTCCAATGCTTTTAAAAATCAATGGTGCGTTTTCGCAACTTTGACGTAATATGATTTCATATGATTTTTATTAAGCCTATTATAAAAATAATAAAATTATTAATTTAATGTTAATGTATTATGAAATTTATAAATTAAAATTAAAAGTTGAATTTTGTAGATGAATGTTGATTTTTATATTTCGAAAAAAAGTCTAAACCGCAAATGCTTCAAACTTGAAAATTATTGAAGAAAATATAATTTTTAACCTCTCATAGGTTGATTATAAAATTAAAATAAAGATAACATTCGTCGTCAATGTCGTATTTGAAACAGCACGACAGTTTATGAGTGCTGTTGTAATTCACTTTAAATCATTTGCTTTATTGTATTTAAAATAGAAATAATAATTATTATAACTAATAAAATAATTAGAAGTTTACTTTTATCAAACTATTTGCGATTGAAATTTATTTCTGTTTTAATAAATGTGGTTTGAAACAATTTATTTATGATTTTTTACTGCACATAAGTATGTCACACTTCTCGCTCATGTTGCGTTTTCGCAACATTTTGCCCCATTAAAACTTATGAAATAATTGTTTTCAATTTTGCTTGAGTTGTTATTATAACCATATAATGCAAGTCTAAATGTAAAAATCGGGTAGCGGCGGTAAATGGGCTAAATAAAAACTACCAATTATAATTGATAAAGAATTTAGTTAGTTTATTAATGATACCAAAAAAAACTACAAACTAAGTTGCATAGTATTCTTAGAGTTACGTCATCATTTTTCAAACTAAGGTAAAAAGTAAAAAAATAAGTTTGATATGAGATCCTAAACAGTCCATAATTTTTGTTAAAATATATAGTTTCAACTAAATTTTTATGTGTTCTCAGTTGCAAAATAATTTTTCAATCAGTTTGTGAAAATCTTTTCACTATTTCATTTACTGAAAGAAGTGCAGTAGCGGTTTTGGTAGCAGATATTCTCAAACAAGCTTTGCAAACGACGAGCAGAAACAGTCGTCTTAAGATGAATTTTAGTAAGCCGAAATTTAGAAAATGCTCTTTCTGCATCTGATAAAGTAACTGGCAGAGTCAGAGCAACATCGAGCATATAGTGCAACTCAGGCTGAAGGCTTGTTGCTCAAAAGAGTTCTTGCAGTTCGATAAATGAAATGAGATCAGACTGATCCGCACGTAAACTAAAGGTGTTGATGTGATTTTGAGCTGTCTTTGCACAGTTTCAGCATCCTTTCCATGAAGGTTGAATAATTCTGAAAGCTCGGAAGTTATTTTGTCTATCTGCGTTATTCTTTATATACTTGCCATAGGTGGAAAAATTTACATATGAAAATTGTAAAGATTTAAGAGTGTAGTTAAGTTCTAGTGGTGCTCTACTTTTTTCAGAATTTGTGACATGTTAGTGTTATTTTGGTAGGATCTCTATGTTCTGTGTTGATATATGAAATATTTTGTGAGATAAAGACCCGAGGGCCATCCAGAGAAAATATCATTGTCCTATGGCATATTGAAAAATTGATTACTCATCGATTTTCGAAAAATTGTGAGACCCTTCAAATAGGTCTGGGGGGGGGGGCTTTAGCCCCCCCCAGACCCCCCCTAGTTGCGCCACTGCATCAATGGACAATTGACAACCAACTCAAAATCAACTATGCAAAAACATGCAGCATTCTTTTTGGCCCTAAAATAAAAACAAACATTATTAATTATACACTTACAATTGATTCTTATATTATAGAGAGAGTCGATTATACAAACTTCCTAGGTATTTATATAACCAGTAATCTTTCTTGGAATGAACATATAACGTATATATCAAAAAAACTTTCAAAAAATATTGGTATTTTACATAAACTTAAACACAATTTACCATCTCATATAATTAAGTTACTCTATTCTACTTTAATTCTACCTTACTTGACCTATTGTCTCCCTTTATGGGGACTTGCTTGCAAAACTCATTTACATCCTTTAAATGTTATACAAAATAATTTTCTTAGAGTCCTGTTTAAATTACACTCTCATGACCACATATCTCATCTGTATCTTCCAGCTCAAATTTTAACAATCAATCAGTTATACATCTTTAAAACCTATATTCTTTTTCATAAACTTATAATAAAAAACACATCCTCCTATTTTACACATTTAATACATTCCTTCATATCCAACTGCACACGAACATTGAGAATTAAGTCTGACTACTACTTACATACACCAAGAACCAATTTCTATCTGAATAGTCCAATCTATGCAGGGCTCCAACTCTGGAACAGATTGCCATTGAATTTGAAGAATATACAGCATACCCTAAATTGTAAGAAAATAATTAAACCACTTATAATTTCCAATCACTTTAATTAATTTCTTTTGTAAATCAATGAAAACATTTGTTATTATTAACAATTCTTTTAATTTGTGAATTTAATTAAGAAGTTCATGTATTATTTTATTTTTCTAAGAGATCATACAAGCATTTATTTGCTTCGATTTCTAAATTTATTTGTTTGCAAATAAACGAATTATTGTTGATTTTTATTGTATTGGGTTATAAGCCCTAAAAAAGAATTGACGCAGAAACTGTGCAAAAACTATGCACTCAACACCACATCAAATAAGGTCGAAAATGTTTCGATTGTCCCAAGTGAGACGGGTGAAAATACAATACAATACAACGTCGATAAGAGATTATCGTGGCGTGAAAAAGAGTGAGAATCTATTGTAAGTCTGAATTAGTTTGACTGATAGATTGAAATTATGTTTTAAACTGTGGTTTGAAGGCTTTTTGATATAAAGTCATATTGACTAAACTCTTGGTTGCAACAAGTTCCTAACTGAAGAGATTGTCTATTGCTCATGAAAAGACAAAAAAGGCAATTCTTTCGTAAGTTATATTTATAACTTAATCTAAAGAATTAGCGAAAAATCCTTTATGACTTATTAAGTTCATAGTTCACACGTATTCGTTAATAACTCTTTCCCTTTCAAGATTTTCATTCAGACGAAAGGAGCATTTCATACGCAAGAAATGAAAACCTTGCGTAATTTTGAGACGAATCTCAAAAGGTTTGTCTTAAAATCTATCGTTTCCAAGTGCTCATAAGACAGATCTTGTATATCTCGGCATATTCTTTTGAAGGATAGCGTGAAGGTTATGAAAATTATAAATACTTTTTTCAATAGACTTTTCACGGCATCCAGTGAAAACAAGCAAGAGTTTAGCAAGAATAAGTAATTTTTTTACAACGAAAGAATAGTGTTAAACAAGCCATTTATTATTTTTTTCAAATATTAAATATTTTAATTTAATGTTAAACCTTCAGTTACACATTCATTTGATATTCAAACCTGTTTATACAAAGTATCTTAATGTTAACCTAACTAAAAACTGTTTAGAAAAAACACTTTTTTAAATGAAAGATTATTCAAATACATAGTCGTGCAAAGTTTGTTTCTTGTCTAGACTCGCTGCAATTAGACAAGCCTGCTTGTATGGAAGCGGCAGGGGGTGTCTTGGTTAGGTAAGAGCAACTTCAGCACTGCGCCACTGCATACAAAGCAACATATACTCTTATATAAGTGCAATGGGGTGTCGGCGACTTTGCCTTCCTTTATAAGAAGGATGAGAGCTTTGAAATGGGGGTTCGAAAACTTACAAGGAACTCTTGTCTTTGACTCATTAGTAGTTGTTCATTCTGAAAATAAGTTTCCTACCTTTTATTTACTTCATTATTTTGTTTTTAGGAAAAGATACACATCTGAGAGGTGAGTCCAGGTTGATAGTCTGTCCAGTTTCATTTCTACATAGCTTTTTCCAAAGATATTAGCATATAAATAATTTTCATTTATTAAATGAAGTGATTTTAAACAAATGGCAAAAGTTTCACAAAATTATTCTCAACTTTTGCGTAATATTTACAAATTAAATCACTTTTCCGAGCATAGAATGGCCAGCAAAACAACGAACAGAGTCCTTCTCACAATCGCCTGCCTGTTGACAGTGCTGCTTGTGGTGTTCCTAGTCGCTCTGGTTTTCGAACTGATCTTCAAGTACACTCACCCCTCCACTGGAGAATGCTCAGAGACAAACGAAGCGCAAAGAAGAGATGGTGATTATTTGAACGTTGAGAAAAGTAAATTTATCGAAGCATTTCAAAGACTGAAGCATGAAGGTGATTACACAAGCGTTGAAGCTGAGGATGATGTGGAAGCCTCCAAGAGAAAGTTAATTGAAGGCAAGCATGATTATGATGACGGAGTGGATGGGATTTTAGAAGACATGGAAGATGATTATTACCAGTCAAACGGCAAGCTTGATAACTTCAACAAGTTGATGAAGACTTCTATAAAAAGAAAAAGTGACCAGTTATAAAACAGCTCTGAAGAAGGGTGCAATGACCGCATGTTACAATGTTACATTGTTACACGCATAAGCCTTGAATCTCTTTGAATCATTTCAAAGCAATTACTTCACATTATTAAAAACTTTTTATTAAAATTAACTTTTGAATTTTTAAGATACATTTTTTGAACATGTTTTTTGAAAAATAAAGGTTTTTTCCCAACGGTTTGTAGACTCAAACCTAAAGCGACCAACAATGAAGTAGAACTAGATCAGAATTCATTGTTATAAATAAGCAGGATTAATAATTTGCTAGGTTTTTAATGTAATCGGTCTTTTAAAAATCTATATCCACAATTTAGAAGCTATTTTCATTTAAGTAAAAAACAATTTAAAGTGTTATTTCAGAGCTTTAAGACCTCTTATATTGAGTGGTAGATTTTGATTTTCTTTATTGATGTTTTTCCCACCTTAGTGGTATTAAAAGTCATTAATCCAGTTTTTGTAAGTTAATTACGTGAGAGCTGATCAAATGGAACTCTTATAAAGTTTTCAATGTATTAAAAACGCTTGGGAATATTATTTTACATTTTAAAATAGTAATTTCAAGTTGCATCCTTCTCCACGAAAAGTGCCGTTCAAGGAACCAGGCATGGGTTGGCTTGCACAATTGGCTGCAGCTGGAAGACGCATGTGCTGGCTGCGGAGAAGTGGTTCCTCTTGTTCACCAACTCTTTGTACTGGTCTGTGTGTGTGTGTGCGTGTTTGTGTGTGTGTGTGCGTGTTTGTGTGTGTGGGTGCGTGTGTGTGTGTGTGTTTGTGTGTGTGTATGTGGGTGTGTATATGTGTGTGTGTGTGTTTCAGTGTGTGTGTGTGTGTGTCTGTGTGTGTGGGTGTCTGTGTGTGTGGGTGTTTGTGTTTGTGTGTTTGTGTTTGTGTGTGTGTGCGTGTTTGTGTGTGTGGGTGCGTGTGTGTGTGTGTGTTTGTGTGTGTGTATGTGGGTGTGTATATGTCTGTGTGTTTCTGTGTGTGTGTGTGTGTGTGTGTCTGTGTGTGTGGGTGTCTGTGTGTGTGGGTGTTTGTGTTTGTGTGTTTGTGTGTGTGTGGGTGTGTGTGTATATGTGCATGTGTGTGTGTGTTTCAAAACTACCTGATTTGGCAGCTTCTTCAAAGACTTGGCAGGACGGCCAAAAGTTCATGATGACGTAGTTGGGGTCCCACAGACCTTTCACCTGAATGCGCAATAAACTACATTAATCTACCAATCCCTTATATATAAATAATATAAAATCATAAATAATATAAAATCATAATTTCTACTCATTGAGCTTCCAGACTTTTTCTAAAAATCCTAATCTCTAATCTTTAAACCTCCCACCATTTCAAACCTTGTGGATGCAGTCAGACGGCGCAGAAACCACTCCTGCACACGCGCCCCAGAAGTCGAGCACCTGTTTGGCCTCACAGGCGTAGTTGTATTCGAAGGATGGCAAATCATGGATGCAGAGGTCCATGATTTGGATGAAGTTCTTGTCTGGAGCTGGTGGGTGGATTGGTTGATGGGTTGGTGAAGATATTTGTTGGAATACTTTTGATACGAAAAAAATTGCAGTCAAATGAAGCTCGTTTGGGTTTACGACCCGTTAATAATATTCGTCGTTGTATTGTAGCTAAAAGTAATCATAGAGACGTTTATTGAACTTTCGGGTACAATGTGGACAGAGACGAACCAGGCATGTGTCTGATGGGCAGGATCAACATGTCAACGCCAGTGAGCCAGTCAAACTGTCTGATCTCGGGAACACTGTCCTTCCACAACTCTGCCTCTCTGAGACCCTTGAAGGTGAGGATTGCCACGCCCCTTGTGCCAGGCCAGGACCCCTCGATCACCCTCACCTGCACGTGTTGTTTGTCGTTGTATCGTGTTGTATCGTGTTGTATTGCTAGGAGCAAGATGGCGGTTAAGTTAAAAAATTGCAAGTTTCAGAATAATTTAAAAAAAGCTTATTCCTCAAGTTACAAAAGCAATTCAGAGGCTTTCAAAAAGACTCTAATGGCCCATGCAGTCCAACGCACGGCAGTGGTGATTCCAGAAATGCAGCCGCTGTAGTTGGAGTGGACTGAGAGTGTTTTCATGAGGGTGTTCTTGCAGGCCAACGTCAGGTCGTAAGGGAATCGGATCACTACGAATACTGGGCCCTTGAGTTGTAAGGGGTCAGTCGATGAACTAGGAAATAATATGTTTCTTAGTGTTTTGCATGGCTTATAGACAACAAAAATAATTGACAAATTGTCATTGGAATAATTTAATGTACACTCTACCCTGTGTCTTGCTAGTAAAGCCATTTTACGCGATGATTTGTTCTATCTTTAGCCAAAAAACAATAATAATAATAATTTTAAATATTGTTTTTATATCTTAGAAACAATTAAATCTATTAACTTTTCAATACTAGTAATTGAAAAACTATAATGTCTTCAAACAATGAAACTGTTAGAGCAACTAGCAAAGCTTGAAAGTTTACCTTTGAAGCCTGAATGAGAAAAAAACGGAGGTTCGTAATGAATTCGGTTATTTTGAAAGCAAATATTGTATATGACGTGAAAAGTCGTTGAAAGATCATAAAAACTACGTTAAAATGTTATTTACCTTCAAATGGGCTGAATAAGCCTTAAAATAGACCAGATCGATGTTGGAGGAATATGGTGATCCCCTTCGTTGACTTCAAGAAAGCCTTCGACTCAATGGAGTAAAATATTACAAGATTTTAAACTTGCGACATTACGAGATCTTGGAGAAGATGTTCAAAGAGGTCAATGTTTTGAAAGACAAGTCGACCAGCCAAGTCCACATACAAGGCCACGTCTCAGCACCATTCAACATTTCTACAAGGCGTCCAATAGACAATATTCTCGCCCCGTTTTTGTTTATTATGATGATAGACTACTTCAGAGTTTTCAGCTGATGAAGTTGCACTGAGGGGCCATCCATAAAAGACGTCCACACATTTTTTGCCTATTTTTACCCCCCTAGTTGTGGACGTCCAAAAAATATAATTTACCGAACTTAAATCAATGAATATTTCGGGGAAATTTACGACAATATAAAGAGTATGTGTTTAAAAATATTTATTTAAAAATTAAAATTATTTTCATAGAAAATTCTTAATGAAATAATAACTGTTCAAAATCACATTAGTAAATCAGTGTAATAAAAATGTAATAAACAAATTATCCACCATCGTTCAATCAACAGAAAATTATAATTGTTAAGAATTTTTATTTGAGATTTTAGTGTATTTGAAAAATTAAACTTTAACATATTTAAAAAAATAATATTCAAGCGTATTAATTATTATTGAATCTATAGTTTCTAAATATAACCTGTTAGTGAAAGATTGTTTGATTTTGCATCCTAACTCTTTTGTCATTAAACTAAAAGTATTTTGCATTAAATTTATGCAAAACTACTGGACTCAAAATACACTACAATGTGGATATCCTTTTTGTCTTAAACCCCCTCCCCCTTTGTCCACTTTTTGCTGAACCCCCCCTCTCCCCTTTTGTGGGGACGTCTTTTATGGATGGCCCCTAAGCTGGAGCCTCAACCTTTTGCGAGATCCAAGCAATGCCTTTTGCACACCATTACAGCATTCAAACTAAGGGTAATTTTCCTAATCGGCTTTTTTCAGCAACTTAATTCCTATTGATTAACACTAACTGCCACTTCTGAAGATAATTTTATTTAATTATTATAGTTAGATTTAAGGTTATTTGTAGTGATAAAGTGTAAACTTCAATCAAGCCTATCTTTTTAAAGCAGTATAAGTTTTATAGTCTAGGAATCTCCAATGTTTTCTGCTCCAAGAATAAATATGTTTGATGGAAAAACGAGAAAAGAGTTGTGATATTGCATTTCAAATCAACCTAATGTTTTATTATTCAAATCAAAATAGGTGAAAAATCTTACACTTAAAATGATCTTGCAGGCTTTCAACTCTAGGCGGCTTTACCATGGACATTACGAGTGTGCAAAAAGCTAAACACAAAAGTAATTTCTGGAAATAATTTTTTAAATTTATAAATTCAAAAATAATCTTTAAAAGCCTAGAATATATTTTAGAGAACTGTCTGTAACGACTGTGATGAGCGACACAAAAAGACGAGGGAAGAAATACTCATTTAGATATTCAAACGAAATACTCATTTAAATATTCAAATGAAATACTCATTTAAATATTCAAACGAAATACTCATTTAAATATTTAAACGAAATACTCATTTAAATATTCAAACGAAATACTCATTTAAATATTCAAACGAAATACTCATTTAAATATTCAAACGAAATACTCATTTAAATATTCAAACGAAATACTCATTTAAATATTCAAACGAAATACTCATTTAAATATTCAAAGTGCAATACAATGTGATTAGAGTGAATTCTTCAACACACGCTAGTTGGCTTTCCTCTTTCTGGAACGGATGTTACTAACACCAATGGTGGAAGCATCGCCTTCACCTTCACTACTGACCCTGACTGGTTCTGATACAGTAATACAGTGCTTTGAGACCCTCTTACTCATTATTGTAACAGGAACGACGGGAGATTGAACGCTCAAGACCGCTGAGATAAGTTCTTTCGACTGGGAGCATGAGACGAGTGCATAGTCACTGTTGACACTCTTTTCAGTGGCCATGGTGACCGGTGCAGCCGAGATAACAGCAGTACATAACGGATCTATACTATCTAACACACGAATAGTTGCATCAACAAGCGATATGCTTTCGTTCTTTACGATACTGGAAGATGAAATGATCGGAGGAATGCTACAATGTTGCTTGTTATCGATGCAATTGGTGATGGCAGTGGTGTTCGTAAAGCTGCGGCAACTATTTGAACTAGAAGCAGTGCTATGCGAAGAAGAAAAAACACATTGAATAACGCCTAGACTAGTGACCGCAGAATCTGTTTGGCTGGGAGGGGAGAAGGTGGTGAAGCAGTCTGCAGTGGTGGAATCGAATGGGGTTTGATGAGAAGACGTGGGTGGGGTTGTGGTGGAAGAGGTTGGCTGTGAAGGAGGAGTGGAAGGTTCATGGAGGGGTGGAACATTCACAACGGAACAAGCTTGGGTAGAACTTGTGACATAAAGTGAACTTCCCATGCTGGCACTCACCGAAACGCTGCATGCACTCCTACGCAGACGAAATGGAGTGTTAACAAAGTATGAAGAATTGTTGATGTTGTTAATTGCCAGGGGAGGTGGTCTGAACACAAATGAGGCCCCTCCACCACCACCCTCATGGTGGGGATACTGGAGGAAGGAGGTGGGATGGGATGGGTAGGAGGAGGGCAGAAAGGTGTTGTTCTCGAGGTGCTCTTGCTGGGCTTGCAGGGTGTTCACCAAATGAACCTTGACCCTGCCAGCGTTGAACTCCAGCCTGCCCTCGGGGTTCCTGCACCCCTCTGCACTGCACCCGCATGGGAAAGAAAGTCTGTCCACCTAGGGGGGGGGGGGAAGAGGGAGGTTGTATTTTAAAGAGATTATTTTTTTAAATTTGTTTTCGGATCATTGAAAGTTTAAAAGACAAAAATGAGTTTTAAATCTCTAAAAGTTGATTGATTGGTTAATTTATTTCATTAATTGATTGGTTAATTTATTTCATTAATTGATTGGTTAATTTATTTCATTAATTGATTGGTTAATTTATTTCATTAATTGATTGGTTAATTTATTTCATTAATTGATTGGTTAATTTATTTCATTAATTGATTGGTTAATTTATTTCATTAATTGATTGGTTAATTTATTTCATTAATTGATTGGTTAATTTATTTCATTAATTGATTGGTTAATTTATTTCATTAATTGATTGGTTAATTTATTTCATTAAATGATTGGTTAATTTATTTCATTAATTGATTGGTTAATTTAATTCATTAATTGATTGGTTAATTTATTTCATTAATTGATTGGTTAATTTATTTCATTAATTGATTGGTTAATTTATTTCATTAATTGATTGGTTAAATTATTTCATTAATTGATTGGTTAATTTATTTCATTAATTGACTGATTAATTTATTTCATTAATTGATTGGTTAATTTATTTCATTAATTGATTGGTTAATTTATTTCATTAATTGATTGGTTAATTTATTTCATTAATTGATTGGTTAATTTATTTCATTAATTGATTGGTTAATTTATTTCATTAATTGATTGGTTAATTTATTTCATTAATTGATTGGTTAATTTATTTCATTAATTGATTAGTTAATTTATTTCATTAATTGATTGGTTAATTTATTCCATTAATTGATTGGTTAATTTATTTCATTAAATGATTGGTTAATTTATTTCATTAATTGATTGGTTAATTTATTTCATTAAATGATTGGTTAATTTATTTCATTAATTGATTGGTTAATTTATTTCATTAAATGATTGGTTAATTTATTTCATTAATTGATTGGTCTCACCTGGCAAACGATGCCGTTCTGGATGCACAAACATGTTTCGGGCAAGCAGACAGTCTGGGACAAAAATGTAACTTCAAAATTCAATCTTCATTATACACCACCATTCCTCCAAACCACCCTCCTTCCTGCCACATCACTCTACCACACTTCACCAATCCACCCCACCCACACCACTCCATCGCACACCCAAGCACGTTGCACCAACACAACTCCAGCCAAACACCTACCCTGCCACCCTCCACCCACCTTGCACTGACAACCACACTCCTCACGACTCAGCCTGATCCTCTTGCACTCCTCCGTCTCCACACTGCTCAACTTCTTCAGTCCTGCCACCTGGTGGCGGGAAATAAAATACTGGTGTTGATGATTATGATCATGGTGTTTATGATTATGATCTTGGTGTTGTTGATAATGATGGTTTTGGTGTTGATGATAATGATGGTTTTGGTGTTTATGATTTTGATCTTGGTGTTGTTGATAATGATGGTTTTGGTGTTGATGATAATGATGGCTTTGGTGTTGATGATAATGATGGTTTTGGTGTTCCTGATGATGATCTAACAATGATTGTGATTATGATACCAATAAACGAAAGTGAACAATGGATGCTGATGGAGTCCTAGATGCTGACCTTCAACAAGTGCCTTCGCTGTTTAACTGGCAGTGGTTGCAGACTGTATCCTTCGTCATCATCATCATCATCATCGTCATCTTCATTATCATTATCATCATCCTCCTCTTCCTCATCCACAACTTCTTTAGCGCAGTTAGTACTGCATGTATTGATAAATCTCAAAGAACATTTGATATTCAGCGTTGGTGTCATGCCAGTGTTGTGCTTGTTGAAGGGAACTGTGGAAGTTCTGCAACTGCTTGTGTGCTTGTCGGTGATTTTCGTGAGCTTGTCGATGAAATTATTCTCGGAAAAGCTGCTACTGACCGGGTATGGGTCAACAACACCTTCTGTTCTTTCACGGCAAGCGTTCCTCTTACTGACTCTCCCAGCTCTTTTGAAGCCGAAACTGTTGCTCCTTTCCACAGAATGGCCTTCTGTGTGGGTGAGACAGTCGTACACTGAAGCCTCACTGGCTTCACCGGTGATGGTGTGGTAAGTACAGGCAGGTGTGGCGATTTTTGGCAGCTTGTTGGACTCAACTACAGCATTGCAACGAGCGCTCCTAGTTCTTAAAGGAACTGAAATAGAAATTGTTTCGCTAAGAACAGCTTTGCCTTCGGTGAACAATTCGTCTCCGAAACCAGAAATGGGGCTTATGTTATTATTATCATCAAGTTTAAGCTTATTATTATTGTTGTTATTATTATTATCAATTTTATGCATATTATTATTATTATTAAAACCATCAAA
>OX030957.1:12908516-13011016 GCA_943735955.1 Piscicola geometra | reverse complement strand
GAAGTGGTGGGAAGTGTGGTTGCAGGAGTGGGATGTGTGGTTGTAGTGGTGGGAAGTGTGGTTGCAGGAGTGGTGGAAAGTGTGGTTGTAGTAGTGGGAAGTGTGGTTGTAGTAGTGGGAAGTGTGGTTGCCGGAGTGGTGGAAAGTGTGGTTGCAGGAGTGGTGGAAAGTGTGGTTGTAGTGGTGGAAAGTGTGGTGGTAGTAGTGGGAAGTGTGGTTGTAGTAGTGGGAAGTGTGGTTGCGGTGGTGGAAAGTGTGGTTGCAGTATCTTCCAGAGTGGCCTCTTCTGGTCTATCATGCATGCCAGTGGAAATTTCTGAAAGGCTGGTTGTTAAATCGCTACTAATACTGCTCTTGCAAACCCTGCCATTGTCAATATAAGTGAGAGTACTCTTAGTCGTATTACAGGCATTAATGGCTGATGCATCATTATGAAGTTCTTCATCCATCTTTACACAAGATTCTTAAGGTTCAGGAATGGAGAAAAGTAAGCCCTTTATAAAGTTTACATGTCATCAAAGCACCTCAATTTAATATTAATTTTAATAGTTTAATAATTAATAGTTTTTTAAATATTAAAAATTGACTATTTGAAAGAAATATAATTTTCGTAAAAAACCCAAATAGCAATTCAAAAAATGATAATATTAACAAGAAAGATCATAAATACTAATTTCTTCGAATATAAAAAGGTTTATAGAAATGAACGATATTCCGTTAAAAAACCTTTGTAATATTTAATTAATTTATTAATACATTTTTTTTCTTTAATTTGACTCAAATGATAGGTAGGAATCCTGGTAGGATACAATATAGTTAATTCAATAAGTCTACTAGACTGTCTAGCTTATTGATATAGTATCTTACATGGGCGCGATCCTGGGGGGGGTCGTGGGGTCCGGTTTTTGGTATTGAGGGGGTGGGCCTTAATGTGGACCCTCTCACTTTTTCAATAAAAACATTTTTAAACTCTTGTTTTGATACGAGCAAAATCGTCAAACACGGCATAAAACAGAATGTTTACATAGTAATACATTGTGAGTATGTATAGTTATAGTTATAGATGTCTAAAACTAAACTATTTTTTGCTTATTTGAAGATTCGTATCAAAAAGAAGGTCAAATGTTTTTTAAGTGGGGGGAGTGGAAGTCCGGAGTCCAGGAGCCCCTCAGGATCGTCCATGCTGGTTAGGACCCCCCCCAAGATTTGCAGCAGATCGCCGCCTTTGGTATCTAACTTGTTGTTTTTAAGATATCTATGGTTTAGCTACAAAAGAACTTCTTTATAGTTTGGCATAAATGCATTTATCCATGGAATCTGAATAATTGAAGCGTAAGGTCAGGCTTCCGTTCAACGGCAAATCAGAAAAAATCTTTAAAATTTTGATATTCATTTATTTAAAATAAAACCAGCAAGATTTTGAAACTTACATTTCATTCAAGTAGATCGAAAATAGTGAAAGTGTAGCAAGTTTATTTTAATTTTCAATCGTTTAAAAGATCCAAAGTATCCAAAGTTGAATTATTGGAAGAGTAGTTAAATGATCTGTTAAAATAAAAAGTCTCGTAAATCTTATTAGGATATGTATCATGATTTAAAAAGCAATCTTCTGGAGTATAATCCTCTCTTTTAAGGATAATACCCTGCATCAAATTATGAAAATGTAGAATACCACGTGGCACACTCACAAGAATGGATGAATGGCGCCGAATTGCAGAGGTCTCCCTGGCAGAAGCAGATGAAACCAATCCAGCCACTGGGCCACTCGAACATCCTTATAGTGTCTTTCACACACCATGCGATCAGCTCCCCTTCTGCCAAAGTTCAATGTCTTTTTTAGAGGAACAAAGTCTTAAATAACTTAAGATACATTCATTTCAAAAGTATCAATGATTTTTTCCCAAAAGATTTTAGCTCAAGCATTCAATATCTATAGCCTCCATAGCACGTTCATAGAACTGAG
This sequence comes from Piscicola geometra, assembly GCA_943735955.1. NCBI lineage: Eukaryota > Metazoa > Annelida > Clitellata > Hirudinida > Piscicolidae > Piscicola > Piscicola geometra. The sequence goes on along the minus strand of OX030957.1, from coordinate 13,009,053 downwards.
AACCAAGACTTTCCCAGATTTTATCAAATAGGAAGTTAACGCGAAAAAAAAGTACACATAAAATATTTCATATAAATAATAATAATAATAATAATATTGACGAGCATTATTATATTGGCGTATAACCCGAATGAGTTTCTAGGCCACTTAGGCGGCATATTTTCATTTGCGCCTTTGGATTACTAGGGCATTGGTTGCACTTGAACCTAAGACCTTTCACTATTGGTCAAGCCGAGAGTCGTTGCCGACTCAGCTACCCGTTCGATTTAAATGTAAGAATAAATTATTTCATACACATATAAATGTAAAAATAAAGTATTTCATACACATATAAATGTAAAAATAAAGTATTTCATACACATATAAATGTAAAAATAAAGTATTTCATACACATATAAATGTAAAAATAAATGATTTAATTCAAATAAATGATTAAGTATCATGGGACTAACGTATTGAGTTGGCCAGTCCACACATTTGGCCTGAGCAGGTCTTGGCTTCCGAGCTGAAGTCGCTTCGGCTCTTGGGACATTGGGCCGCATAGCTCTGATGTGTTGCAATATCTTATGTCACTTGGGTGCGCCTTATGCATGGGTGCGTTAAAAGTTATTTATTTAAATGCACTTTTCAAAAAAGCTTATAACATGAATATCATATATTCGGCACTTTATTTGAAACGATATATTTTCGCATGCAGACCGTAGCCAGGAATTTAGTTCAAGGGGCAAAAAGTTAGGAGGAAAATCTAAATGTCAAATATGTTTGATGAAATTTATTTGGTTGATTGATTGTTTGATATCTTTGAATTCTCATCGATCACAACATATTTTAAATCACGATTTCGATACATACAGGACGACATAAGGTCAGGTGTGCCAAAGAAAGTAATAACCATGATTATATAACTTCTACATTGCCGCAAGTTAACTAAAATAATAATAATAACATAATACTAAAATTGAAATAATATATTTATAATTTCTGAAACAGGGGGCTACGGGTCTGTTCGCATGGTTCTAATGTGCAAATGATTTTGAATTTGAAAACACCTAAAGGGTTCTCAGACTAACATCTTCATCTTCTTCACCATCAGTTCTGTATCTGCCCTTCACGCCTCCACTCATTTCCGAGCTTGAGTTCATGAGTCGTTCTTGAGCTGTCTTGTAGAGTCGGATGAGTGAATCTTTTCTCGAAAGTTCTTTGCCTTCCTTCATTCTGTGCACATCACCACACTCGTAGCAAAGGTTTGCATTGATCATTTCTAAGCACAACAATGACATACATAGTTTTGCGACTGATTTTAAATTCATTACTTTGTAAAGATATTCACTCTATCATGTGGTTTTAAAATGTGCTTATAAATTGGCCGATTAAGATTCATGAAATCGTCTTGTTTTTTCAGGAAAATAACAATTTTTTTGTTTGCATAGAGTTTAGAATTATTTGATTATTTCGGAGCATTTAGTTATATTTTATATATACAAATTATTCTTCGTAATAATGCATTCATTTTCTTTTATAGTTGGAAAAAAACACACTGTATCTAAGTAGTTTTCGGTATCTCTTTTGTTTTGCAAAAATATCAATATAAGTATTTTTTTTCGAGTCAAATCTTTTTCATATGCTTACAAATAAAAACTATTATTTGATATTATTTGCACAGAAAGCTTGGAATGTTAAGTGATCAACAGATCTTCTCATCTTTTCACACTGTAAATTATGTCATTGATTGAAATTTTAATTTTTTTTAAAAAACTTTTCTATGTGATTAATCATACATTTATTTTTCTACGTTTGAGAATAAGGACGTTTCACATTGTAATATAATATAAGTAATCTTTTGTTTCCCTTTTGTTTGCTAACGTCTCAGTATTTTTTGCGAATAAAAACGCATTTGTATGCTTACAATGCAAGACAACTTTAAGATTTTTAATATTTGAGCAGAAAACCAGACTTTTTATTGAATAACTTTGAAATTTATTAAAAGTTCATCATCAAATGCTTCAAGTTAGTTTTCTTGAGGAGAGCTATCAACTCACCTTGCAGCCTAGGCTTGATGCCTATGCTTGGCATACATAGCAATGATTGGTGTTGCAATCATTATCATTCCACTTGATACCCCATCCTAATTGCACGCAATTTTCTTTGTTTCCCCAATTGTTTGGTTCATCTTTTATCCAATTGGTATAACTGAGACCACATGCTGGCCGCGGGAATTTGCACTCTCCAGGCTTGTAGCTGTCTTCAATCGATGCGCGAGGCCAAACCCAAGTTTCGTGGCACCTCAAACCTCCGATCCAAAAGTAATCACAGCCTCCTGTGAACGACAAACCCATGATATAAATGAGAATATTATATACCACATGGTTTTTAAATATTTGCTTTTGTTGAAATGTTATATCAAATGGTTAAACATACCGCCGAACTCAGGAGCTAGCTTCACCAAGGCTTCCGTGTCACCTGCACTCAATTCTTCAGCCAGGTACCCACCGGTCGACATGCAATCTTTTTGAGCGTTGCTCCACGACTTTCTCGTTTTAACGGTCTTCAAGCACCTTCCATTCACATCTGTGTAGCCACTAGGGCACCCTGTCGGAATAATTTGATTAAAGTACCCCATCCGTGAAATATTTTATTAAATTATTTTTTAATACTTTAAATTTAATAAGTTTAAATGTTAGTAACCTGCGCTGACGTAGCTAATCGCCACCAGGACACAAGCAAAACCCAGAATCCACTTGGAAAAGCCCATGACTGAAATAAAATTTAAACATTAAAATTGAAAAAAAAAGTTAGGTTTAGAATTTTTTAACAAAAATCAATGAATGCAATTTAGCGTTTATCTGGTATATTCATTTGAAATTTAAGAAAACCTGAATCTAGAAAGACGGCAATTCTTTTCTTGCATTTACTATTTATAGAAAATAATATAAAGAAATAAAATATTTGTACAACTACTATATAATCGATTTTCATTCATATATCTGCTTTGAAAAGTGTAGTTTCCAACTAAGAAGAGAGGCGGGTGTCCAATCAATTGCCTTAAAGCCCGTCTCGTTTTTGAAAACAATAATATTCTTTTCTATCGACTCAAATAGTCTCTTGGAACGGCAGATTTTCTCGACAAGGCATTTCTTTGTTTTGATTCTGTCCCCGTGGCTTTAGAATTGATTGTTGAATGGACAAGCATGTAGAGATGATATTCAATATAATGGTAGGACAAATGCTACTTAAACTTACGCTGTATTAATATTTTAAATGTAACTTTTTGTTTGAAATTAAATTGTCTAAATTAATTTAAGTTAATTTTGAATAATCTATCGCTTTTATAAACTCTACATACCAAATGCTCACGGAAAATTCATTCTGCTCTATTTTTGTCAGCAATTCTAATGAAAAACACATAATATTTTTATAAAAATGTTGATTAGGCGAATAGGTATTTTTATTAAAATTATTTTTTTCAATTTAACTCATTCGAGTACACAATTCCCGAATAGTATTTTGAATTGTTGTTAGTATTTTGAGAAATAATTCTAAATTGACGGATCATTTTAGTGCTTTTACATCAAAAGTCATCGACGCATGCTATCAGGTTGCAAAAATTGTATAAGCCTAACGGACATATTTTAATCAATTTTAACTTGTTTTAAATGTTAAACACTACAGCTAATCTTTACTACAAGCAACTACATCCTCAAAAGTATATGAATGTATAGTCGTCTCAAACGAAAAAAATGATTTGGACCAAAGTTAATGACGATATTTTAACTTTTCTTCAAAGCTTTATTTTATTCATGATCATATTTTTTCAAAGATTCTCGAAAAAATTAAAATTAGGACTTTTATTCAAAACCACTGCATATAAGAAATAATCCAGAGCTAATTTGAGAACAAGTCAGATCAATCAGATGCAAGTACATTTGAAAACATCCGTGTTTTTCTCCACCATCTACGACTAACAATTATTGATAACTAGTCGGCTAGAAAGCTTGTTTTATTTCTTACTTACAATGTTCATAATATAATTTATTTAAACTGATTTTCTAAAATTTTTCATAATTATGAAAAAAATGAAAAGATGGATTCTTACATTATTTCCATTGACGAATAGCAGCAGATTTTAATTTATATATATTTTTTATAATTTTTTGTTTTCTATTATATTCAAGTAGCTGTTGCTTGTGGCACTCCACTAACTACTGGCTGGAACAGGAGTTGAAGTTTCTCTTTCAACCATTGAATCATTGACGACACTTTGGCTTCTGTTCGTCAAGAAGGCTTTCATCCATTCCATAGTCTGTCACGCATCCTGTACTGTTGCAGCTTCATCATCAGTCGCTTAAGTAATGTGAGCAACTTTGTCGAAGGCCTCAGTAAAGTCCAGGATTGCCAAATCATGTTGTTTCCCTTTGTTCTGTAGCGGCCCACATATAGGCACGCACATGCACATGCACACGTGCTCACCAGACAGAAAGTCTTGGGCATGCCTTTTGCAAACGTATAACGTTGTTTTGTAAATAAATCTCTTTCTCTCTTGTGGTTCTGAACTCTTAACTCGTAATAATTGGTGACCCCGAACACGCACGTTATGGACGATATTATCTTCAAAGTTACGTCAGAGGAGGAGACGAGGCCAGAGCCAACTCAACAAGTAAGCTCACTCAGATTACCGGCGTTTTTCACCACAAACCCAAGACTGTGGTTCTGCCACGTGAAGGCGATTTTCCACACACCCCGAGTGTCATCTGAAATGACGAAGTACTCGTATGCGGTGGAACACATCCCATTCCACATCGCCGAGCAGGTACAAGACCTACTGGTGGACGTGCCAGGGTCCTCGCCATACGCAGCATTGAAAGAGGCGATTCTGCAAAGGTGCTGCCAGTCTGAGGCAAGCATGCTGAGAGCGTTGTTCGGTGACCTGCAACCAGATGGCAGACAACCTTTCCAGCTTCTTCGTCACATGAAGTCACTGCTGGGTAGCAATCGCATGGACGAAGCCATTCTGAAGCAGTTATGGTTCGACAAGATGCCCACTCAGATTAAACCAATCCTGGCGGCTTCAATGAACATCCCACTGGCAGAGCTGGCGCTGCAAGCAGACAGGATGGTGGAACTTCAACAAACCGCCATCACACAAGTCTCAACGCCAACTCCACAAGCTTCAGCCCAAACCATGCCGGAGATCCACACGTGGCTTCAACAAATCACCACAAGTATGGCCACTTTAGCTGCTAACCAGAATCAACCACGAGGGAGAATTTGTTCAAACAGTCGACACAATTCACCTCGTTCTAGAAGCTCGAACACCACGTCAGGCATGTGCTGGTACCATCAAACGTTTGGGAAACAGGCACGAAATTGCACACCACCATGCACTTTCACTCATTTTAAAAGGCAGGGCCGGACAGTAGGAGCGACATCTGTCCACGGCCAACAAAACATGAGTCGTCTATTGTTTATAAAAGACGCATTCAACAACCACAAGTTCCTAATCGTCACTGGTGCAGAAGTAAGCGTCATTCCTCCACCAGTCAATCATTCTCTCACCCAATCATCGTTCACGCTTCGTGCAGCCAACAACTCCATCATCAAAACGTATGGACAGAAATCCCTGATGGTCAACCTCGGTTTACGCAGGCAATTTCTCTGGATTTTTCTCGTAGCCGACGTCAAGAAACCCATAATTGGAGCGGATGTTCTGTCTCATTTCAGTTTGGGAGTGGACATGTCTCGCCAACGCCTGGTGGACAACACAACATCCTTGGCTGTCATCGGGTCAATCTCCAAGTCAGTGCCGACACAGATTCGAGTTGCGAGGTCATCTGTTGAGGTAGTAGCAAGACCTCTAGAGAGATGCCCAACCATCTGCCGACCATCGAATTTCAACGAAGAGGTGCAACACAAGACGAGGCACAGCATAATCACCGAAGGACCTCCTACGTTTCAAAAGCCACGCCGTCTGTCACCTGAGAAGTTGAAGTTTGCGAAAGCCGAGTTTGACCACATGATCCAACTTTGCATAATAAGACCTTCATCAAGTCCGTGGTCTTCGCCGCTACACTTGGTACCGAAGGCGTCTGGAGATTGGAGGCCATGCGGTGACTACCGTGCATTGAATAGTGACACTATTCTAGGCAGGTATCCAGTTCCTCATCTTCACGATTTCAATAACAACCTCGTCAACTGCAACATCTTCTCACGAATCGACTTGGTGAGAGCTTTCCACCACATTCCAATCGCAGAAGAAGACATACAGAAAACCGCTAATACAACACCTTTCGGATTATATGAGTTTGTTCGTCTTCCCTTTGGTCTAAGGAACGCGGCTCAAACCTTCCAACGGTTTGTGGACGAAGTTCTCAGAGGTTTGACTTATGCTTTTGTGTACATCGATGATGTACTGATCACCAGCACCTCTCTAGAAGAACATCACCTTCATCTCTAGGAAGTATTCAGCAGATTCAGCAAATTTAATCTCACCATCAACGTCGACAAGTGTGAATTTGCCGTACCATCTACCAACTTCCTTGGACACCACCTCAACAAAGACGGAATCAGGTCTCTTTCCAACAGAATCCAAGCAATCGTGGAGTACAAACAACCGCAAAGCATCAATCAACTCCAACGGTTTATAGGAATGGTTAATTTCTACAGGCGTTTCATTCTCATTGCTCCAGTTTATTGGCACAGTTAACAGATGTTCTCAGAAAGAAGCCATCTACAAAATCCTTTTGCTTGACTGATGCTCAAACTCAAGCCTTCCATCAGACGAAAGAAGCTCTTCAAAATGCCACAAGCTTGGGTTTCATTGATGATAGATGGGAGCTGCAACTCCTAACTGATGCTTCGGACATAGCAGCAGGAGCAGTTTTCAAGCAGGTACGGAAAGGTAAGCGTCAACCTTTAGCTTTTTTCTTGCACAAATTTCATCCAGCCCAAACGAGGTATAGCACTTTTGGCCGAGAGTTGCTTGCAATCTATCAAGCCATCAAGCACTTTCAAAACTTCCTTGAAGGTCGTCAGTTTACCATCTTCACTGATCATAAGCCACTCACCTTCGCTCTCAGAACCAACACAAGCCGCCACTCACCAAGAGAAGCCAGGCATTTAGACTTCATCTCACAGTTCTCTGCTGAGATCAAACACATCAAGGGAACAGACAATGTAGTGGCAGATGCGCTTTCTTTGACTGAGGCTAACCCGATAACAGTTATCGATATGCAAGAAATTGCCAAGCACCAGTCTTCAGATTTATCGTTACGACTCAAACCGACATCTTTGCAGCTCGAAGAGATTTCTCTTCCTTTCAACCAAGGCAACATCTGGGTAGACACGTCAACAGGAGTTTCTAGACCTCTCGTCCCAGAGCAACTCAGATACAAGGTGTTTTTAGCTTTGCATTCTTTATCTCATCCAGGTGTGACAGCTACGTCAAAATTGATTCGGCAGCGGTTTGTATGGCCAAACATGGATAAGAACATCAGGACATGGTGCAGAGAACGTCTTCCATGTCAGAAAAATAAAGTACATCGCCACACCATCACAGCTCCGTCCAAGTTTACATTGCCGAAATGCCGTTTCCAACACGTTCACATCCACCTGGTGGGACCTCCTCTTGCGTCTGAAGGGTTCACTCACATTCTAACCTGCGTTGATCGATTCAAAAGATGGCCCGTAGCCATCCCCATCAGCGACACCTCGACAGAAACCATCATGGCCGGATGGGTTTCGAATTTTGGTGTTCCCGAGACCATCACAACAGATAGAGGCAGCCAATTTTCGTCTCGTCTATCCACCAGATGAGCAGGTTGCTGGGTATACATAATGTGAGAACAACTGCATACCATCCTGCAGCCAATGGTATGGTCGAGCGTCTCCATCGGCAACTAAAGTCCTCCCTTGGAGCACACCCTTCAGCTGGCGGATGGATGGAGTCCTTGCCTGTAGTCCTATTGGGAATCCGGTCATCGGTAAAGGAGGATCTCCAATGTTCACCAGCAGAACTGGTTTGTGGGACGGCGTTGAGACTGCCCGGTGAGTGTTCTTCCAGCAATACATCTACTCTTGACATAGCAAGTTACGTCTCACGTTCAAGGATCAGATGAAAAACATCAAAGCAGAGCCACCAAGGGAGCAACAAACTACAAGCTACATCCCAAAAGACCTTCTAACCACACCAAAGGTTTTCGTGCGTGTGGACTCGCATAGACAACCGCTTCAGTCTCCATACGAGGGTCCGTACGTCGTTCTTGAGAGAAGAGCAAAATATTTTGTCTTAGAAAAGAACGGGCATAGAGACACCGTCTCAGTCGACAGGCTCAAACCCGCATTTCTTTCAAATGCTGGCTCCTCTGACAATACACCGGTGGCACCCAGCATTCCAATTCTCAATCCGCCAACAACAACGACTACCAGCTCATCGAACGTCCCGAATACTCAACAGCCACCTCCAATCCACACAAGGTCCGGCAGAAGGGTGCACTGGCCAAAGAATTTGGCAGATTACGCAACCTGACTCATCGCCTTGTCTATCAACCGTCCCTCAATCGTGCTAACCAAATCTTCATCATCATTTTCAGCACTACCCACTTTTTCTCGTCGTCATCTTCGTTTTCTCTTGCATCATTACTCGCTTCGTTGAGTTCACAAAAGACTGCACATGCACCATTGCAACAACAACAGCAACTATTGCATCAACAAAATTCACAGCTTGACAATATTTTTTGCTTCTTCGTTCGCAGTACTCTCTGGTGGGGGAGTGTTGTAGTGGCCTTCATACGCACACGTGCTCACCAGACAGGAAGTCCTGGGCAATCCTTTATTAACGTACTATATTATATAAGTCTATATATATAACGTTGTTTTGTTAATAAATCTCTCTCTCTAGTGTCTCGTAACTCTTAACTGGCACTTCTGTACTTTCATTAAATAAATATTTCTTCATTGAGGAATATAATAATTTTATAAATGCGCATAATAACAATATTTTGTTTGAAATAAAATCTTTTAAACAAATAAATCATTTTTTTGTATAAAACATTTTTCAATGGTTTATCAGAGTTTTTATTTTTTACTTAACAACACATTTTTTCGATAACTCTAAAATGAATTTGTTTTTGGGAAAAATAATCATAAAAAATCGAAAAGAAAATAAATATTCGTTTATAGTTTTCTGTTAGTTGAACCTTTTTTAAAAGAGTTCATTTGGCTTTTACTTCTCTTTTTCTTTTCAAATCAGTGCTGCATATTATAGCGAGTTTTAATTACTAAGCATAATTATGTCAAATTCTGAAATTCGTGATTATGATGTCTTGTCTGAAAAAGAAGCTAAAAGAAATAGAAAATTGAAAAAACTGGATTTGAGTATGAAAGTAGGCAGTTTATTATTTTTTATAATTTAAAAGTTACATGTAATAAAGCGTTAAGAAAAATATTGAAACCCTTAGAAAATATTTGTCAAATTATAACAATTAAATAATGAACTGTGATCATATGCTCAGCATAAAAATTGATTCATTTTAAAATCATTATAATTTATTTTATTTTAAACTCAAACCTTGTTATTGAAATTCATTTTTATTGACTAAAAATCACATTTAGACTTGATAAACACTAATTCATTGAATACTACAATGCACAAACAACCTTGTTCAGATTTTGCACGAGAGAATAAAATGTCTAGAAGAAAAGGAACTCAGTATGAATGCCATGAAAGATGAATCAGATTACACCTTATGTGAAAAGTTTGTTGCATGTTCTTACATTGTCAACTTTTTCAAAACTACACAAAAATAAGCATTAGTATGAATAAACATCGAAATATTTTCAATGTTTTATACACTCAATGGAATAAAATATCTATAAAATGCAAAGTTTAAACTTTTCATAATTATTAAGCAGCTTCTTCATAGCATCTCTCCATTGACACACCAGATACAAGGCCAAACTGGTTGAGATTTGGAACATGCACTGCAAGTTGAAGAAGGAGAAGTCTCAGTTAGGCAGGCAATCTGAAAAACCCTTCGTCTACAATGGTTTGAAGATGCATATTCATGAGTTACATCTTCATCCATATTCATCAATTACATTAAATTACAATTTATAAAGCCAACTATAATAATTTAATTAAAATATTAAAATTTAATTGTTCCATTTTTCCCAGGCACATCTTACTCTCAAATCAACCGCACCATCTGCCACCTCATCAACCAACACCATTACTTCCCCGACTACTGCGACATGCTCGAACTGATCACGAAATGCAACGAAAAGTTCAAGCTTTCATTCAGGTCTCCAACACATTTCCATATAAATCATCAACACCTAAATCATCAACACCTAAATCATCAACACATCTCCACTCAAGACATCCATTGTTTTCACTTTCTCCCATAAGCTTTATATAACGCAGGCAAAACTCACAAAACTACTATCAAACATCACATCTTTGCATCAGACATCGTTCCAACACCCCACCTCCCCTCTTTCCCCACAAAACTCAATCTTTCCAACCTTCGCAACCACTCGAACCAACGACAGCAAAGCGAAGATTCAACGCCTGAGTCAGAGTGTCTTTGTGGAGGTAGGTGAGCTGCTGAAGGGACGGCGCATCAAGGACTACGAGGAGGAGTTTGGGTGTGGTCTCACCGACGCTGCCGAGTCAGTTAAATTCCCTTCACCCATCATACATTTTATTTGGTGTTTATTTATATTTATTTGTGTTTTATTTATACTGAAAAATCCAGGCATGAAGTATAGAGATAAGTTTTCAGACAATACTAGTATTTGCTGACGAACCCTTGCAAGTGCCAGTGTTGACCCAGCTGAGAGAGATGAGGAGTTGAGGAGGAAGTTGGATGCGAACAAGAAGCTGGGAAACGAGAGGCTCAACCAGGTTCGAAACTAAATTTATTTATTCAACCACGTTTGGAGTCTGTTTAGTCGCCCATCTTTGCCTTGTTTTATCGATATATTAATAATTATGATTATTAATCAGAATATATTATCTTCAATTTATTATTCACTAAGTTCGGTTATGATCTGAACGATCGGAAGTTGGGACCGGTGAATATTTAGATCCGAAATCTTGCTTTTCAGGTTTTTTCGCATTACGTGCAAAAAGCAGCAGCAAGCATAGAAGATGAGGAGGGAGAGAGAGAGAAGGAGGAAGAGGAAAATGAAGAAAAAGGAGGGGGAGGGGAGGATGGGAAGGAGGATAAAGGCGAAGTTGATGAGACGAAAAAACCTGATGCAGTAAATACAGGAGGAGGTGATGTTGATGATGATGATGATAAGATAACAGACTTTGAGCCAATTATCATTACGGATGATGAGGAAGAAGACGATGATGATGATGATGATGCTGTTAATGACGATAATGCTGCTGAAGCAGAAGAAGAAGAAGAAAGGGACACTTTAGAAGGGAGTTCTGGTGTGCAGTTGTGCATGATGTCCGATGACAACAAGGCGTGTTCGAGGGCGGTGAGGGAAGGGGCGCTGAAGGCGAACAGGAGCGACAGTGAAGTCAACGAGACGTCAAAGGAGATTCGCCTGCGAACCTCGTTCATCCCACTAGAAGTGCTCATCAAGAGACAGCAGGAATTGTCGGGGGACTCATCTCTGTCTGATGATGCTGATGATGATCTTGATGATGGTGGTGTGGTTGAAGAGGAAGAGGATGTTTTCGAAAGTGAAAGGCATCAGGAAACCACGTTGAATAATAACCATAACAATAATAGCACTGAAAGGCCTCATAAGAGCATCGTGAGAACCAAAGACAAACACGTCGGGATACTAGACGAGGAAATCAACGCGATGAGGAACGTGGCGAAGGTGGGTGAGACGCTGATCTACCTGAGCAGCAACTGCCTCCTGCGGCCCTGCTACGTCCGTCTGCAACGCCTCAAGTTTGACTACCTCAAGTACCTGAGGGAGGAGGGGCAAGAGCAGGAGGGGGGTGCTCACAAGAAGAGGAAGTGCTGTGAAGATGCAGTGGAAAGCAAGCGGGCCAGATGCTCTGGCGATGGGGAGGAGTCTGTCTTTCCAATTCCTTCAAAATCATCTGCTTCTCCCACCACTATTACTTCAGCTGCTACTTATTCTCTTACTTGTACTTCTAATGCAACTACTTCCCTAGACACCACTAATTGTTCCACTACTCTTCAGTGCAATACTCCCCTCACTCTTCCTACATCTGCCACCACAACACTAACTTCTCCTATTGCAAACACAATTAACAACACTCTCACCACCAAAGTTGTTTCTACTACTACTACTTCTAGCATTTTTAGTATTGTGGCTTCTACAACAATAACAGCAACAACAACTAACGCCACTGCTACTACAACTACAACCAACACCCCAACTACCAGTCCAATCACATCAAACGCCGACACAATTCTCCAATCCAGCAGTAAAGCCATAGGACTCTTGATCTGCTTAGAAGACCAGCCTGAAGACAAGACACCTTCCACTGCAACAGTCACTGCCTCCACTGCAGCACCAACAACAACCAACAGTATTACGCTTCCATGCGCTTGCAAGGGCTTCAACGACTCAGTGGTTTACATTGAAGACAGTCAGGACAGTGGCGACTCCAGGGCTCAGAGCGCCAAGGAGGTGATTGTGCTGATGGACGATGAGACATGTGGTGCAGCAGCAGGAGAGGAAAAAGGTCCATCATGTCAGAATGTCTCTGCAGTAACAGGCAACAGTAGTCGTGGTGTGAGTACTGTCAGTAGAGAAGTGCCATCCTTCAACGCAGTCAAAGGCAAGGTGGGAAAGGTGAGTGCGGTAACTTCAGTGCTTGAGAGTGGCAGTCTTGGTGGTCAGGCGAGTGGCTTCAGAGGTCAGGCAGTTGGGAAGAGGGGCAGGATTGGTGCTTTCGAAGGAGCAGACGTGCACGGCTTGAATCTGACTGCGAAGTTGAGAAAGGAGATTCAAAAAGTCACCGAGATGGTCTTCAACCAAAACTACGCCATCCCGTCGCAAAGAGGTCTCTTCCGTCCGCGCCACCAGGGCCGCAACCACTTTCCTCAAGCCACTGCGAACCATCAGAACGCACGTGGCAGGCCACAGCAGGCGCCTCTGGTAGGAGAGATTTATTCAGCTATTTTTCCCGCCAACTCCACTGCCAATCAATATAATACATCGTGGAAAGAACCAAGGAAACAAAAGCCTAACAGAACCAACTTCATTTCTTCGTTCAATGCATCATCTCATAACGCTTCTTCCAAGAGACAACGTGCTGTTGGCACTAAAATAAATCATTTACAAAATGGCAGCAATGTTGATGAAAATGCATTCATACACGTTAAACCATCGAAAATGTCACGCCAGAACTCAATTCACAACGCTGTAGTTCCTAATAGAAATGCCTTGAACAATGCTGCACAGAGTACTGGCATGGAGAATTGTCTTGAGGGCAGAGAGGCAAAGAGCCAACCAAGAGACATCACTGCGTCCAATTGCCAAGAAAGTCAGCCAGCATATGACTACGTGAACGGAGGCCTCCAGCATTCGAACTTTAATCATTCCGCTCGCCAAAATTCTCGCCCAACAACCACCAACATCACCACCAACAGCAGGAGCAATGATGTGCATAACAGCAATGGCAGCGTGCCTTCCACTTCCCACAGTGCCTTGGTGCCTTGCAACGGCGTCAGTGGCAGCACCCCTGCAGCGGATGACGATGAAGACGATATAGTTCTCCTATCCGAGACTCCGAAGTCTTCTGAACGAAGCCACCACCACCACCACGACGGAGGAGGCTGGAAGCGCATGCAGATGACACCGATCGTCATCAAACCCATCGATGACCGCTACGTCTCTCAGATCCTGCACTCTTCTATGCAACTTATCCGTCAGAAACGAAGTCAACACGCAAGGACACATGAGACACCCAACGGTCGACAAGCGGTCTCCTCCGCTCAGGTTTCCAGAACCACGACCAGTGTTCGACGCGTCACCACCGTTGAAGTGACCTCCGAGCAGTCGTATTCGATGATCGAGCCAGATGACGAAAATGTCGGCGAAAAGCACGGCGAATGCACTTACAATAAGGTGCTGACGCAAGATCAATGCAAACGAGTCAATATTTCTGGGCAAAGTAGTAATAATTGTAATACTCATACTAATACTATTAACACCAATACTAGTATTAACAACAACAACAACAATAATTATCATCATAATAATAATTTCACTGATACTGCTACTACTACTACTAGTAGTATTAACAACAACAACAGCACCAACAACGAGAATAATCATCATAATAATAATAACAACAATGCCAACAAAAATGATGCAAACGAAGATCAGAACTCTAACGACTGCATCATTTGCGAAGTGGGTTCTTCTTCAGTCTCGGATCCTTCGAAGACTGCCATCAAGGCGCTCAACCGATCCAGCATTGTCGACAAGTTGGTCGCCATCAGCCAGTTTTCCTGCAGTGGTCCTCGCAATGCTGCTCAGACTGAGGAGGCAATCCTGAAGGACTCTCGCAACAGCAATAATATCACTATTCTCGATTGATTCATTTGATTTTCTCAATTATAAATTAATGTTCACAGATTTATTCATTGGACAAAATTTATTTGCTTTTTATGAAAAGGAAGTTCGAATTCCTGTTTGATTGGTTGAAAAATTTTAACACAACCATTTGTCAATTTACTTTTTATATAAATTTCACACCAGTGGCAGGGAAAGGCAGGTTGAGTTAATAATATACAACAATAACTCTAGATCGAAGTTTCATCGTCTTCCGAACTTATGAAGAAAAAGACTGTACAATAAATCGGAAAAATCCCATTTTTTTAAATAAACTTTTTCGTCCTTTGGGCAAGAACACTGAAGCATGGGCAAGAATCGTCTGGAAGCATCATGTCAAACTGAAGCGAGTCTGTCAGAATAAACATTGAAACTTGCTTCTTGTCGTGTAAAAGAGCCACGATAATAAATAAAAATATACTTTAAAAAAGTATTTCTAAAGTTTTAAACACCATGGTTAAAGAGTTAAAAAAATCACATGTGAATAGAGTTGTAAATGTAGTGTCATTGGTTTGAGGATAATTGCCGTTGAGCAGCTTCGAAAACAAGATCTGCTACTCAATGCTCTTTGTAGCTCCGTTAAATGGATTTTTCACCGTGTATCTGAATATAAATACACAGATAAATTCTACAAATATTCTGGGAATAAGGACTGTAAAATTGAATACTTGATCTGAGTGAAGCCATTGAAAATGATATCAGTGAAGAGAAGTATTCTAAAATGGTTGAAAAACATCTTTATCATCCTTCCCTTCATGGTGTGTTACTGGAGAGGTGTGTGGGACTTGTACACGTCTTACTTCTCCTTCCTGCCGCAACCATTCGACTGCTGGGCTATCACTGCTGTGGGCTCTGCTTTTGTGGCTGCTTACTTCGTCTACCCTCTAGTGCATAGGTGGGAGTATTTGAATTTATTTCATTTAAATGTTCTTGTAAGAATTTGTAACAAATTTAGATTGATTTATGCATATTATTTGAATTTTTTTTATTGCATTCAACTGGAAAAATTCAGCATAAAGTCTTTAAAAATAGATAGTTGAGTAAATTAATTTTTATTCACATGTGAAATTTAAGTTACGCTGCTACAAGTAGTTTCGGCATTTAATAGCATTGAACCCTAACCCCAATAGGGTCGATTTTTGGTAATTGGCATGATTGTCTCCCAAACAGGCTTTTTTCTATTATTTTTTTAAAATAGAGTTCATAATGTTACAACTTTTTAGCAATAAAACTGAAGATTTTTTGAGTGGTGTATCTTTTAAAATTCTCCCTATGACTCAGTAACATTACAAAAATATTTGCGATTATGTCTTTGCGACATCAGTCATCAAAGAATTAATATACACACTGCAAAAATCGTTTACTTTAAAAATACATGGGTGAAGCATTAAAAGGCTTTAGAGGCTAATTAGATTCCATGGGCGGCGATCCTGGGGGGGGGGGGTTCTGGGATCCGGACCCTCCCACTTTTTGGTAGTGAGAGGATCCGCCTTAATGTGGACCCCCCTTCACTTTTTCAATAAAAACATTTTCAAACTCTTGTTTTGATACGAGCATAATCGTCAACCATGGCATAAAACAGAATGTTTATATAGTAATACATTGTGAGTATGTGTAGTTGTTGTAATATCTGTCTAAACAAAACTATTTTTTGCTTACTTAAATATTCGTATCAAATAAGAAGTTTAAAATGTTTTTTCAAGTGGGGGGTGGGGGAAGTCCGGAGTCCAGGATGGTCCATGCTGATTAGGACCCCCCCAAGATTTGCAGCAGATCGCCGCCCCTGTTAGATTCTCACTCTGCTTCGTGAAAAATCTCTAAACTTTAATCAGTTTGCTTATGAAGTAATTTGGTAACTTTTGGCGATTTGTGTTCGTCTTCAAATAGAAAATTAACAACAGCTAATAGAACCATGGACCCATCAAAAAGACATTTTCAAGTTTTTGTTTTGTATGAATGGTCTGCTCGTCAAACCATCCAGACTCAACTGTGCCCATTTCAATTACGCTGTGATGACTTCGAAAACAGTAGCAGCTGTTATTTAGTTGATGCACTGTGACTTTTCACTGATTTGTCAAAAATTAATCGGAATTTTAAAACTTTCATGCAAGTCTCTCACTGATGACTATTTTAAAACAACATTTCTAAAATGATTTTTTTTATTATACCGAGTATACAAGTACAATTTTAAAGTATATCTTGTTTAAATGGGCATATTGAATTTGAATAAAATAATACCTTCTCAAAAATGCGCATTTCACCTGAAAAGCTGGTTCTTGTAATATTTCGGGTACCCAGCTCTGAGTTTAAAACCCGTTACCTCCCTAGTGAAAATATGTTGTCAGACACTCTTCAAGTTTAGTGATTTTCCGCTTTTCAATCTTTTACCATTGAAAAGTTCTCATTTATTAGAACTAAGGGATTAAAACCACTAGGCCAAAAATTCTACTAATCAGTAGCATTTGTGCTACGAAAATAGAAAAATTGTAATATTGAAAAATAACTGAACAAAAATATTGTAAAAAATATAGCTTGATACGATATACTTCAACAGTTACCTATTTTTAAAACTCAGGACTATAGCTGACGTCGAGCCAATGAAGAAGAATTTCTTGACGAAGCTTGCTCTTTACATTGGATCGTTGTTTCAGCAGGCGTTCTGGAGGGGGGTGTGGGCACTGACAGACTACTACTTGCGAGACCTCAGTCTGCATGCCACAGCGTTCATATTCGCCTGTAGTTTTGTGCTTCTCACTCTACTAACCACCTCTCGAAGCCTTATATTTCCTCCGTTCATCGTCTGCTTCGACAACAGCCCTGACGCACTGATGCCTTCAACTTTCTTCAAAGTCCAAGTAAGCTGATTTATCTTTTTTTTTTAAATCGATTTTAATGATTGTTTAAATGTCATTTTGAATTAGGAATAGCAACGGGTACACGGTGAATATTTTGGACCCGGGCACCCAAATCATTTGAACAAAAATTTAAAAAAATTAAAAAATCTGTATTATTAATTTTTTTAAATCAATTTAAGATGATCACTATTCAAACGGTTTTTAAGTCCTAAAAATTTATTGTTATATGAGTAAAATAAAGTTTAAAGGAGAGTGATATCCGGGCTCTTGTTGTGGAGCCGTTGTCATTCCTTCTTCAAATTGATTTTCAAGCTCACGTCACAAGTTGTTTTAGACACAGATCAAATGTACCCCTCAAACCACCTCAGCCTCGCAGGGAATTAAGAAGCTGCGTGCTATATGCTCTAGACAGTTTCTTCACCCACTTTTGCATTCTTCCGACCGTAATTCTAACGTGGAGGTGCGGTCTTTGTGTCATCTCATGCTTCTCCACTTTACATGCACTCAGAGATATCAGTTGTTTTGTAGTCGGAGTGGGTTTGTCGTTGTTCCTGGTGTGCATGGAGCTCCCCCTGGCTCGTTTGGCAGTCAAATTCTTTCAAATGGATTTACTACTCGAAAATGTTTCACAAAGTCTTGATAATGATACTTATGAGGAAGATAATCAAGCCACAAACAACGATGGATCTTCTCTTAAAAGTAAGAGATGAGCTTCATTTTTTACTTGAGACTAATTAGTAGTTTGTTTCACTGAATTTATATTCTTTAAAGTAATCTATAACTTATAGTCTATAAAAGTTCTTAAACTTTTAGAAAAAAAGCACAAATCTTTTTTGAGTGCGACTGCTGGAAGCAGTGAAATGGTTGCCCAAGAAAACATTGAAGATCCACCATTACTGAAAGACAAAGTTGAGACGAACCAACAAATCCAATGGCAAACCCAACACGAAGAATCCTTTTCAAGGTCCTCTTTCAAAAGAAGTGACATCTTTAAAATGCTTTTGATTGAAAACACAGTGTTCTTGCTGGTGTTTTTTGTGGAAATGATTCTATGGACGGGAATGTGGAATCTCAACAGTAGGTTGGTCTCGATTTCAGATATTTATTAAAATACTTGATACATTCAATAACGTTTAATCTCCTCTCTGAACAACTATCGACTAAATAAGTATAACTTCAAAAGAATGTTTTAAATCCAAAAATTAAACTATAACGTTAATATTTTTATTTTAAAATAGTTTCAAACCCCAGGTACATATTACAAGGAACACCCTTGGGCGGCTGGTTGTGTCACTTGGTGGGTTTGGTAGGACTCTACGCAACGGATACCTTGTCTTTCGTTGGAGCTTGTGGTTGTCTGGCTGATGCAAACCTCGTAACTTCACTCCCTCAACAAAACGACAACTTTTACTTCGTTAACAGTTTTATCTCTTTGGTCGCTATGGATAGTTCAGAAGATCCTGAGTAGGGGAATGTAGATTTAAAAATTCTTTTTTTTGTTACTGTCTTTATAAATCATGTGCCTTAATAGCGACAGTGAATAAGCTCGATTTTATCTTTGGGAGATTTAAAAAAACGCAAATGTGGATTTTATAATGATGAAAGGATACTGGAAAACTATTTTGTACGTTACAATAAAGAAAGAATGAACACATTTTTCATTATTTAACATTTTATATTATTTACGAAACAATAACCAAACAAAGAATAACATTTTTAATTACTTTTTTATCCAAAATGAAGGTTGGCCAAACGCTCAAGCTAACTCCTCAATGTTTTGCTCTAATCCTATTACTTTCTTTGAACACAAACTATCTTAAAAATTCAAGCCAGGTTATAAGCTCTAGTTTGAAAAGGCTTTTATAATTGTTTGGGTTATTGATAGGTGTATAGCATTATTTGAGCAATTAAATCAGCATAGCAGCACAGTGAATTAAATAGAGATTGAGTCTTTCAAACTAAACAATGCCAAGCCCTTAAAGGGTTTATTCAGTTTAGTTTAGGACGTTAACCCTCTGCAAGGTCTTTTAGACCGCCGTAGTGGATAATGTCAAGATACTAATTTAGAATAGTTTAGTTTAGTCATTGTTTCATTATTGTGTTATAATCAAGTTTGTAATTGTACATCATCGAATGATTAATTCAGCAATTATGACATTTTCTTTTGAATGTGCTGTGTCCTCAGCTGTTAAAACTTTGTTAGGCAAACTATTCCTAACTCGGTTAGTGAAGAAAGTTTTTATATTTGTTATTTCGGCAACGTTTCTTTGATAGCTTTATTTTGTAACTTCTTGCTGTGCTTGTGTTTAGCGTGAATATCCCAGCTGTTGGGATGTCATACAAATCGTTAATTATTTTATATGCTTTAATCATGTCCCCCGGCAGTGAGAGACATTTTAAAATTGCTCAGTTAACTACTTGGAGTCTTTAACAGCTTAAGTATGCGCAAAAATACTTTTTATTCCATCTCCTTCTTCATTGAAATCTTGTTTCCCTCATTGGCACTCACTTACACGATCTTGCTTCTATTTCCCTTCTCTTTCCACGCCCTTTCACTGCCATGCCCTCACTCTTTTCTCCATCACCAAAATCATAGATAGGTAACAAAGTTTTTTTGAAAATTACGGTTGATAATTAAGAGCTTATCAACACTTTTGTGCAATAATCTTGTTCCACATTCTTCTATCGGTCTCCCAGCAACAATTCGGAGCAACAATTACAAAGTAACAACTCTTTTATAAATAGCATTGTCTACTTGCTGCTGAAGCTAGTACCGAGAAATAAACATATTTAATAACGTTCACTAGTGAACCGTACCTTGGCAATTGTTCTCAATAGCTCCCAAAGACTCACTTAAGTGGGCCATTTCATGCAGTTTCAACCTACTTTATCTTCAAGAGTTTGTAGAACCAATGTTCTTCAGACTTTTTGAGTTATTAGTGAGGATAAGAAAATTTTAGGCTAGACCATTTTTGATTTGAAAACTAATTTTGTGCACTAGTTTATCCTTCTTTTTGGACACGTAGAATGCATTATTACATGAACGCATATGCAAACTTTCACTGAAGTCTTATAGGTGAAGTAACAGCCAGTGATGACTGAATGTTTGAATTGTGTCATTAGGTTTACTGCTCTGATATAGTTAATTGAAATTGTTTAAAGCACTTTCGAAGAATCTGCCTGTAAGTTTAAAAGAAAGACACTTTTTTAAATAATTAAGGTTAATTATGCATTTAATTAATTAAAACAAGTTTTTAATAAATCTTGATTGACAGTATTGGAAGTCCAAAAGCCTCATCATCACCAACATCGAGCGGGCGCTGATCAAAAGGCTTTTTTCCGCGGCACGACGAAATAAATTCTTGACAGCTTTTTGTTCAGCGCCCATGAATTTAAGTGATTAATTAATTTTATAATAACAAATACACAAATGATAATAGGAATTTGGCTGTAAAGTCTCCTTCAAGTGATGTTTTCGATTGCGAAAAGCAAGGTTTTCGACCGAATTTTCAAGTTATTGATGGTCGTGCCGATGGTGTGTTACTGGAGAGGTTTGTGGGACTTGTACACGTCTTACTTCTTCTTCCTGCCGCAACCATTCGACTGCTGGGCTATCACTGCTGTGGGCTCTGCTTTTGTGGCTGCTTACTTCGTCTACCCTCTAGTGCATAGGTAGGAGATTAAATGGAATATTTCAGTGTTTTAATATAACCATAAATTTAAATTGTAATTGCAGTATTTTAATATAACTATAAATGCTAAATTCTTTAACAGAAAAATCCGTGAATTGAAACCCTTGCTCAAACAATTCATCACAAGACTAACGCTCTTCATAGGAGGCGTTTTAATGATGGGTTACTGGCGAGGAGTGTGGGGAGTTGCTGATTATTACCTGGCTCCTTACGGCCTCAGAGGCTCTGTGACAACCTTAGTTGTTTGTTACAGTTTTCTGCTTCTCATGCTCACTAGCAGGTCTATAATCTTCACACCGTTCATCCTCCTTGCCGACAACAGTCCTGACTCTCTCGTGCCTGCACCGTGGTTCAATGTGCAGGTGAGGGTTTATGCAAATAAACACCCGCATTTTAAAGTTTTTAGTTCTAATGAATTTAAGTTAATTCATTTTGTTAGAAAATATTATAATTTTCTGGGTTCATTACGACAGCCTCGAAGAACAGTGAAAAGCTGTTTTTTTTACGTTCTCGACAGTTTCTTCACTCACTTCATCATCAGCACAACAAGCATCTTCGCATGGTACGGGCTCATCTGCGTCCTCGACAGCTTGCAAGCACCCTCCCTTAGTCGTCACATCCACTTCATCATCATCGGCCTTGCTTTGTGTCTGATGCTCTTTGCCTTGGAGTACCCCATTAAGAAACTCTCTTCAATGCTCTTTGGTGTGGAAGTATCTTCTTTCTTCAGCGCGACAAGCACTCAAGTGATATTTTCCGATTTCAAAAGAAAGTCTAAGATTTCGGCTAAGTTATTAGAGAAGAAACAAGAACTTGAGAATGAAAAGCCGTCTGACTTGATTCGTGTTGAACAAACTGATGAAAACAATGACTTGAAAAAGCAACTATTGACTAAATTAACTCCTAAGTCTGACTTCGATATACAAATACCCGATGAAACCAAAAATTTGAAACACAATTATCCGAATTCTCTAAAAGTTTTAGAAGATTCTATTCAAAATTCACGGCAAGATCTTTCCAATCAACAAAGCTCTGCAAACGATTCGCTGAGTGTCACACGAATCTCTATAGAAAAGCTTCCTTCACAAACTCACTTGCCATCAGTGACTTTAAAAACTTCAGAGAAACTCAAGATCCTCATCTTCGAAGACATAATCGGTATTTTCGAATTTGTTTCTATGTCGTTTTTATGGCTGGGCAGTTGGGGAATGAACGTCTATGTTTTCAACCTCGGGGAAGCAGCCAACGCATGGATTAACTTCATTGGTGGTTCTATTATTTTGTTATTTTTTGGAGTCATAAGTTTTGCTGGAGCCTGTGGTTGTGCTCGTGACATGCCTCTTGTTACTCCGCCATGCATTGTAGAAATTTCGGTTTCTTCTGATAAACCCATTAAGTTTTAAACAAAAGAATTGAAATAAAATTAATTTTTAATGAAAATCATTAAAAAATGGTGTCACTAGTAATATTTAACGTTGATTTTAATGGACATTTCTATTGATATATTGATCTTTAGTAGGCGTCAGAACGGTTGCCTTTGAAAATAGAAAATTATTATTTCGTCCAACATTTAAATCTTGATCTAGTTATTATAGTTGAAATATTTTGTGAGCTCATTTCAAATATTTTTATTATTAATTAATTAATTTATTACAACTAATATATATTTATTTACTTATTTTTATTAATATTCTTTTATATTATTTATATTTAAAAAATCTATTCTATTTTATTCTATATGTTTTTTCAAATTTTTTATTGGTATCAATAATAAGTAGTGTTGAAGCTCGTTCGGGTTTACGCCACGTTAATAACATTCTTCGTTTTATCTTCGTTGTATTTCATTTATTTTTCCATTGGTAGACTTTGAAGAAGCTCATCTTGCATCATAACTCGAGTCGCAATGAATAACAGGTTATTATCTAGTTCAGTAATAAATCACTCTAATTTAATTTATGTATAACTCCCAAATTGTGAAAAATATTAACAAAATATATATTCTATTAGAAAGTCAGAAAACTTTGATATACATTCCAAAGTATGTGATCAACAATTTTCTTTGAGTTTGCTTGTATAACGAAAATGTTTAGCGCAATTGGAATGATTAAAATAGGTTTTCATTAACTTCAACTCTTCATAAACCGGTAAAAAGATATATAAAAAAATTTCTTTCAAAGACGACTTGCTAAATGTATAATATTCATTGTATATAATTATCTCGGACAGAAAGAATTCACACCAAACTATTGTTATTTCAAGGTTGTGTTTGGAGATTAGCACCATTTTAATTGCCGTCTTCAGCTTTCTTCTTAACCTCTTCGAAGATATATTAGGAAATATGATATCTTCCGGTGTGAGCAATCTAATTATTTGAGTAAATAACCGAAGAAATGTTCAGGGTTTCACTAGATATTTTTAAAAAATTGTTTGTTTTAAAATAATTGTTCTTTATTTGACGCTTATTCGTTGAAACTAACTGCGTAGTGTTCTTTTGAAGCTTCTCTATTTTTATAGGCTGATCACCTTTAAAGTGCCTTTGGTTAATGGTGTAAAATTTATTTTTTCACTTTTTAAATAATATGCTATTTGATGTCCTTTAACTGTGAAAATAAAAATACAGGGTTCAAGTATTACTTTTAAAAACAATGCTAATGGAAAAACTAAATTGAGTAAAACTCTTTTTTTCGTAAAAAACTATTTTTTACAGTTTTTTTATCATGTCTTGCAAAAGCTAAAAAAAGCTTATTTAATGAAGTTATTTTGTAGAAGACATAGGAATAGATTTAAAGAATGTTTAGTTAATCTATTTTCAAATCGAAGCTTGTGTTTTTAATTGATTTATGAACAAAAGTCGCACGAAGAAAAATTTCTCGAAAAAAACTCATAAAAATGGCATAAAGATCATAGCTGTAGCCATCGAATTCAACCTCTTAGAGCAGGGGTGCACAACCTTTTTCAGCCTGAGAGCCAAAATTACTGAGTCCCTGGACGCCAAGGGCCGCATCAGCGTGCACATAGATGACACAATAAAACAACTCAAAGAATGCAAATTTTTAATGAATGTCATAAAAAAATAATGTTATTTAAACATGTATGAGTAACTAAATGTAAAAAAACTCAAAGAATGCAAGTTTTTAATAAATTTCATAAAAAATATCGTTATTTATAAATGTATGAATAACTAAATGTTAGTATTTTGATGAGAAGGTTGAGCCTAAATGGTTGCAACAACATTGCCAATATTGGCTTCGAGTTCTGTTGTTGCAAGCCTCAAAATCGAAAAAAGATTATCATTAGACAAAGAGGATCTCAGTTTATTTTTATTTGTGTTCATGACTGAAAACGTTTGTTCACACACGTATGTGCTGCCAAATTCAGACAAGATTTGGCAAGCCTAATCTTTGACCGCTCCATATATAACTGAACTAAGACTTCCATAAAAAGTTAAAATGGAGTTATGCTGAAACGCAAACTTTAATTCTGGTGAACATTGAAGATCAATGACTTCTAACTGACATTGCTCAGGTTAGGATTCTACAGCAAAAGAGAAAGGGTCACGGATGAAGTTGAATAAATCCTTATGCTCCCTGAATGCATCAAAACGTTCATTAAATTCCTTTAGTAACGCTTCAAAACTGTCGTGGTATTTATTTAAGTCACACTAGTATTCCTTCTGAAAAGATGAACAAATAGGAAAATGACATAAATTACCAGATTGCAGATTCGAACAAAACAGCCGTAGCTTCAAGGTGAATGACAGCAGCTCTTGGTACATATCAAAGATGTAGTGATCTTTGCCTTGAAGACGCAGATTCAATTTATTTAAGTGTTCTGTTATGTCTGTCAAAAATACTAAGTCTACCAACAACTGTTTGTCTGTAAAAACAGCTGTGTCTTTGCCTTTGGTAACAAGGAATTCACAGATTTTCTTTCGTAACTCAACAAACCTAGTTAGAACTTTTCCTTGACTCAACCACCTTACATAAGTGTGATATGGTATGTCACGATATTCTGACTCAATGTTTTCAAGAAATGATCTGAATTGTCGATGGTTAAGTCCTTTTGCTCGTATGAAGTTCACTGATTTAAAAACAAATTTCATAACATTATCAAACTTAATGACTCGTGTACACAGTGACTCTTGATGTATGATGCAGTGGTTGCGTGGATGGTAGAGACCGACCGAAATTCAGATCGGTTTCGGTTTCGGCACCAAAATTGTCAATTTTCTTAGTTTCGGCCGAATCAAAATGTCCAATTTCGGCAATTTTTCGGTTTCGGCCGAAAATAATTTTGTAATTTCGGCTCAATTTCGGTTTCGGCCGAAATGGATCTCATATTTACCGAAAAACCGAAATTTTTTTAATATTTATATAGTTTATCTGATATTCTTGTATCCTCAATCAAACTCGAACTATTAAGTTTAGGTTCGATTCTCATCTCTATTAGATATCTATTAAATATCGTGGTTGATTGATTTATCGGTGTCATTCTTAGAATAACATATACAAGCATCTAGAACAATAACTATTCTATTGAAATTTAAGTTAATTGGCATACTTTCAATGATGATATTTAACAAAACTTTTTAAAAAAAATTTTTTTAAAAACATTTGTTTACAAAAGTAAATATCTGTATATCCTCAATCGAACTCGAACTATTAACTTTGGGTTCGATTCTCATCTCTATTAGATATCTATTATTTATTGTGGTTGATTGATTTATGGGTGTCATTAGACAAATTGTTCGAATGACATGTACAAGCATTTGGAATTTTAGATATCATAGCTTAGATAAACAGTGTATATGAATCGAAAGCCCGAGAAGATTTGGCTTCCATTCATTAATTCAAAAATAAATGCAGGCGTATCTTGAAGAGCCTAGAATCAACAGAAAATCCAATATTTTTGCATATTGGCATTGCAGTCAATATTCATGTCTTGAGCCTGTTGCTCGAAAATACTTATCTGCACCCCTAACAAGTGTGGCTAGCGAGAAACTATTTAGTTCTGCAGGGCAAATCTACGCAGATCGTCGCAGCAACCTTCTTGGTGGAAATGTTTAAAAATAGTTATTTCTTGCTTACAACATTCGTTTGTTTGGATTTAATTATTAAACAGAAATGGTCATCATTCAATACTATTTCTTGATTTTTAATAAACAATTACTTATGTAGACCATTTTTGTTGTTGAACAACTTTTATTTTTTGACTTAAAATATACGCTTGTTTGGATTTACTTATTAAACTGGCATTCTCATCCTTAAATACAATTTTTTTGTTTTTAATACAAGTTGGGAAAAATTTCGGTTTCGGCTTCGGTTTCGGCCAAAAATCTGATTACAATTTCGGTTTCGGCCGAAAATTGTATTTCAATTTCGGCATAATTTCGGTTTAAGCCGAAAACGGGATTTTAATTTCGGCCTAATTTCGGTTTCGGCCGAAATAAAAATATCTGTTTCGGTCGGTCTCTAGTGGATGGTGTCTGTTGGAATTCCTAAGTCTCGCAAATGTGATCGCAGATGAGCAACAAGTCCTAATTCTTTACCACTCATGGTGGGTGCACCGTCAGTAGTAACACTACAGAGCTTTAGCCACTGAACGTTAAGGTTTTCAAGAACAGATTTCACTCTTCCAAAATATTTGCACCAGTCGTACGTCCACGTAGTGAGGCCATTCCTGCTAATTCCTGAGTTAATCTACAGTTTTCATCCACCGCACGAACAAAAACCAAAAGCTGTGCTGTCAACGTTATCCTTGCTCTCATCTAAGGCAACTGAAAAATACTTGCAAATGGCAAGCTTGTCACAAACGTCGTTGGATAAATCAACCACCCGGCGCTGGATAGTCATCCGTGACAATGGCACTATGTTGAACAAGTCTGTTTTCTTTGCAAATGGCTTGCATGCAGTTTTTGACGAAATCACCATCAGTAAATGGTCGAGACGATCGCGCAATAATCTGTTCTACGGCACAACCGGCACGAACAAAAGCCCTATTTTCATTAACTTTTTTTGTAAAAATATTTTGCTCAGATGACAATCTTTTTACAAGTTGATCAATTATATTTTTTCTAGCTTAGTCTTTCACATCATCAAACGTAACAGTTTGGTTTCATAATGTCTTTTGCAATTGTAGTCCTTCATTACAGTTACGGACTCGCGACAAATTAGGCATAAAGCTGTTCCGTTGAAATGCTGCATAAATTTTTTTTCTGTTTATTCTTTATTAAACTGACGATTTTCTACCTCAATTTTACGCTTTGACATTCTTACTAAATTAAAACCACCAGCGTGCCAACTCAATTATCGCTCGTTGTTGTTGCTCCAATCGTTTTATATTATGGATGTGCAAACAGTACTATTAAAAAGAGATGGGCGGGTGCATCGATTTAAAATTCTGTTAGGACCGCAAATAGCCAAAATGAACTAGTTGTCTTGGGACCGCATCAAACAGGCCGGTGGGCCGCGGGTTGTGCACCTCTGTCTTAGAGTGACCCTTCATCTGTCGATGTTATGTTTTACCAAATATTAAGATCTGAAAATATTTATTAATTCATCGATTTATTCCAAAAGTCCAGGTATTTTTAATTTTAAATTCACCTAGTATTTCCAGTGGGCGCCCGTGCTACCACAGTAATTGATGAAACTTTTTCTAAAACCCAAATTATTTTTAAAAACATTCTCTTAAGACGGCCTCAATAAAAGCTTTATAGGAGCCTCAGAATTATTTACTGAACATAGGAATGCAATAAAGATGAAGATTTTGGTCTGATGAGAAAATGTTACATTCACGAACGATTAAAAACAACATTTTAGATAATATTTTTATTAATAGTTATTCAAATTGAAAACAATGAAAACAAGTATTATAAGTTTTATAAGCATTTATGGAATATATCTTTACGTTTTGAAGACATTTTAACAATATAACAAGTTTTTTTAAACATTTAAAGTTTTTTAGTTCTATTCAGGGGCGACGATCTGCTGCAAATCTTGGGAATGTCTTACCCAGCATCGACGATCTTTGGGACGTCTTGAGTTCCTAACCCCCCCTCCCCCCACTTGAAAAAAACATTTTTGAACTTCTGTTTTTATACGAATATTTAAGAAAGCAGAAAATATTTTTGTTTTAGACCGCTATAAATACACATACTCACAATGTATTAATATGTAAGAAATCTGTTTTATGCCATAGTTGACGATTATGTTCGCATCAAAACAAATGTTTGAAAATGTTTTTATTGAGGCGGACTTCTCACTACCAAAAAGTGGAGAGTTCCGGACGCCAGGACCCCCCCAGGATCGCGCCCATGGTTCTATTGACAATAGCAATAACAGAAGAGCCTGTTGTCGTTTCTAAAATATTCATCATACTGCAAGAACAACAACTGTCGATAAAGCGACTTCTGCTGCTACTCCACGACAACACATGCTTTTCATTGGGACTTTACTGCTCCTTGGAGACTTCCTTTTGCTGACATTTCGTTTGATTTCTCTTCAGGAATATGACTGCCGCTTTCATGCAGCCGTTTATATGCCACTAAATACTTATCAACGAAAGCTCCCTTTGATAACCTTTTCAGATCAAAAATAACTTTTCGACAAAATAACTTTTAGTTACTAATTATTCTTTTATTTTCGGGTTTAAGATGTTGACCTGTTCTCCAGAGATTAGGCAAGTCTTCATGCAAATTACTCACTACAAGGAAGTTGAAAGGTCTTGAGAATAAAGAATCACAATCCACAATTGAAAGTTAGAGTTGCCACTGTAATATAGTTATTATTTTTGAAAAATTTTCTTTTTGAGGTTGTGCTATAAGGCATTTATTTATCTTATCACGGAATTTTCAGTTGTTGTATCTAACAAATGACACCTCTTCAAGAAGAATTTTATTTGGAATGAAATTGAATATTAGTTGAAAACTAAAGTAAAGAAAATATGATCTTATTTTTTAAAATTTGATCAACATTTAAACTATTTTTTTTACAATTTTTTTTCTTATTTGTAACGGAAAAAACGTTATATTTAGATTGAAAAGGAAGTAACGTGCGTGCAAAGAATTCAAGAAATCGCAATCGAGAGAGTTGTTAGGCATGGGATTGTTCAATACATTTGTTCGAATAACTTTGAAAGTAGTTCTCAGCTGCCAAAATATGAGACTTATACTTAGTATTTTTTTAGTTAAATTTTTCGTGTTTTATTACAGCCAGATATTTCAACTAATATATATTTTAACAAATAGAATTTAGAAATTATAAATTTGAATGTTGAAATAATTTTAGTTGTCCTAAAAGCTCATATAGTTTTCTTTTTCCACATTCATGTATCTATTTAGTTTTCTTTCTTCAAATTTTTACAATTCTTAAATAAAATGTTTCCACACGAGCCTTAAATAAACATTTTTATGAAATAAATTGCAAATTCACTTTATATTTAATAATTCAAGCACTATGAATGACTTTCAATTAGTGAAAAAAACAAGAAAATGATTGATGAAGTAGTTAACTATTTAGACCAGAACATTTCTCTTGCAAGCAGGTGTGTGTTTGAAGGTGATTGGTAGGTCGTTAAAGGGGGAGAAGAGATAAAGTGGAAAGAGAAAACCATTTATTATTTCAAGGTAGAGTGGGCATAAGTGGATTCAAGGATTACAAGAAGACTGAATCGCGTGCTTTCGAATTTACGTTCGACATTTTGAAAGTTTTGCGTTTGACAGTGTTTGATGGAAAGACACTTTTGGGGAAAACATTTCTTACTGGAAATTCTACATATTTAATGATATATGTGAATGCTCTAAATTCAATTTAAAATAAATAAATATTATTAAAAGTGATTTTAAAAAAAGTTCATAGGTTTTTGCTTTTTCGATAAATATTTAAACTTAATTTAATAAAAAATTAAAATATATTATAATTTTTGTATTTTGATATTTTTGAAATGTAAAAAAACTCAATAAACCAACGAAAAACAAAATAAATGTTTTTAAAAACATTAGGGAAAAAGGAATTTTCACAACGTAAAAAAGGGTGAAAATTATGCCATCAGCAATTCATCAATTAATCAAATGGATTAATTAAAAACCTTATCTAAAAACTTAATTTATAAAAAACTAATAAAAATCCTTAAAAATAAATTACTATAATGATAATCGATTTATTTTGTAGCACCATATGGATCTTTTTTACTTTATCGCATCAAACAGCCGTTCATCCTTCTCCCTCAATAAGCTTTGTAGCAGTTACTTAACGCACATCAATAAAAGTCTCCTTTCAGCTTCCCCAACCACCTTCCTACTTTATCTTTGCTGCCTTCGACTGACATTATTTTCCTTTTCTTTTGCAAACATTTCACGTAAGTTTGTCATGGCGGCAATCTTTTCCAAGCAAACTCCATCTATCAGCACAGTAGCCGCAAATGAAAATATGCAGCCCAAGTTACCTGGGAGCCCATTTGGGTTATACGCCACTATAATGGTGTTTTTCGTGATTTTTCAAATTTATTGTTAGCGCCTTCCACATTTAAAATAACATGGGCAAAAGTTGAAAATTTAAATATTAAAATTGTTTTATATCTGTATTTAGAAAGATTTATTGCTTGAAATAAAAAAATAATATATAAGAGTTCATTTTTTAAATTCGAATATCGTAAAATACCAGATTGTTTGGACCCCCACCAGACACCATCATTTTTTGAAAAAATAAGTACTATTTAGACCCTTAGTTCTGACATGAATTTTAAAAACAAAAATGTCTAATAGAGATTGTCTATGGTGGCAATTATTGCTTACGATCATTATACTTTGGCTAAGAATAGAAAAACCTATGAGCTAAAAACTTTATTAGTTAAAAACTTAGAATTTCAAAAGTAGTTGAAAAAACCTTATTTTTACATTTTAAAAACTATGATTTAAAAGTGTGGGAATATGTTAGTATTTTACGAAAAGTTTGTATTTTTGGTTAATAATGTTTTGAAAAGTAAAACTTAAACTTTTGGAAACTTATTAGAAAACAGTTTTCGTTTTCTGGCGTCTTCATTAAAAGGCCCATCAGCCAGCCTAATGATCCCTTACGGAAAAGTACACCTTTCTGTGCAAGATTGATTGATGTTGCATATGCCTTAATCCGTTTTCATGAAAAGTGCCAAGGTTTTTGATGATACAATCAAATAAACAAATAATCAGATAGGAAAATAAATACACGAAAAGCCAGCGTATATCCATTGGGTCTATCGACGTTATCCATCTTAATAAGCCCAGCTAGTTAACGCTCGAGTTGTTAGGAATAATTATTAATAATTATAAAACAATTTAAAAGTTATTTATTTAATTATATGCCAAGTATTTTATTAAAAATGATACATTTTTTTAAGCACATCAATTTTTTTTCTTTAATTTTTAATTTTTCATTAAAACTAATTATAAAAACACTAAAACTTTAAAATTGATTTGTATTTTGTTTTATTAACACCGAAATACCGTTAGTTAGAGGAGCTATTGTGAACGAAAGTAAACATATTACACCTTTTAAGGCCACTTAAAAAAGACTAAAAGTTGCTCTAAAACAAGTACTTTATTATGAATTTGAATATATTAAAAATAATGGTTGATAGATGCAATTTATTCAAACAATTGCGTACATTTGCACTCAAAGGCAGTAATGTTGAAAAGGCTTTGTTATCTGAAAACAAACTGAAATGAAAGGAGAATATTAATTCATAAAAGCAAAATTATTATAAAATTCTAGTAATGAAACTGCCATTTAAATAATTTCAAATAAATATATGCAATTTCTATCATTTAGGTTCCGAGAAAATGATTTCTTTGATAAAAGATTGTAAGAACAATGTAGAAGATCGAATTCGTAAAGATCTACAAACTGGACATCGCGTTGTCATTAGCATGGATTGTTGGACTAAGAAGGGTCTTACACTTTCATGTCTCGAGATCTCAGCATCCTTTTATAATCAATCAATGCTTCGTGCGATTCAGGTTCTGCTAAATGTTCATTCTGCGTCTCACCCACATACAGGAGAAATGTTAGCACTTAAATTATTGAGATTATTAGCTTCTTTTGCGCAAGACATTGTTTCAGCTCCCGCTTCACAAGCGTATGTGGAAAGGGTGTTTTAAGTGTGCGGAGACCTAACTGCAGGGAAAAAATCGCTTCAGCAAAAATCTGGAATTGAAGATATTTATGAAAATGAACAGCATATATTATGAATACTATATTTATATATTTTTTGAATAATTTGACTTGTAAACATTAATTTGGGCTGTGTTATAAATAAAAATTCATTTTTTCCATCTTGATTAACTGTAACTATAAAAAATAACTGAAACTTAAATAGTAACTGAAAAATTAAAATTTGCATAACTGTAACTTGAATAGTAACTGAAAAATTAAATTTTTCCTAACTGTAACTTGAACTTAAACTGAAAAATCCGAACTGGAATATCACTGCTTCGAACAATACCTTTCTAACAACTACAGTAGTGGCAAAGAGGTTTCTATAGGCCTTTAATGTCCAGCTTTGTAAACCGACGATAACTAATTTGAAATTTTTTAGATACCATTAAAAAATATATAAATATATAATTTTGGAGTAGCAAGTATTATTATATATTAGTTCTTAAACAATTTCTTAAACAACAATTTTTGTTTATCTACAGGTAACTATATTTTCTTTCAATGTTTTCCGTTAATGATCTATTAGTGTTTATCTATGGAATGGTTTTTCTAACGCATTAAGTATTTGACGTGAGTCTTTCAAATGATCACACTTAATTTGACAAAAATAATATTTTTTGATATTTTAACATTTTAGATTTAGTTCCTACCATCGCCTAGTCAGTCTTGCAAAATAATATGAACCGCCAACTTGAGCAGCTCATCACTTTTCCATTTCTTCAAAGACCCTCAGTTTTTTTCACCAAACCGGTCTTTAAAGGAATGCAAAAACTATGAATTGTGGTCTTAATTCATGTTTATTTGTCTCAAACTGGTGATTTTCATTTTCAGGTGTGAGACTGATTGGGTGAAGGGAGGGACTAAATCTAACAAGTTTGAAGAAATGTTGTGTGTTTTTACTGGTTGACATAAACGTTCACGCTGGCTAGAGTAGTGACTGCTTGAAAACTTTTATATTCCAATATTATGTGCAATTTTGAAACTCATTTCGTTATTTTATACTTTGAAAAATCAAAAATAGAATTTAGTACAGGTTATCACATTAAAATATATGTGTAACTAAAGTTAGATACTTTCAAAAGTTCACAAGAATCCACTGGTTACATAGAAGAAAAATTAAATGCAAACAATGATGAAGAGCCGGTAATTTTGTTTAATAGATGTTGAAGGAGATTAATAGACAAACAGATTAAAACATCATTCAAAGGAAAAAAAGAAAAAAACAGAAATAATTGAATGTTTAAAAAATTAAAAATATTAAGAAAGACAAGAAGTGTTTGTACGCTACTTTCATTTCCTTATGACTTTTGTGATTGTTTTTACAGAAATCCTCCAAGTCGTTATTTCTTGATTTGTGAACAGTTTTGTTTTAATTGTTTCAAATTTAGCTTTCAAAATGTAAAACTAATATTTATGGAACTCTTCAATTTTAATTTTTATTTATAATCCTTTTTTAAAATATGAAAGCTCTTAAATAATTTTTTTGAAGCCATGGAAATTTCGAACAAATATTTTACTTAACTCCAACTTGATTCGCAATTAATAAAAAAATTCTTTGTTTTAGATTTATTAGTTCATAAGTTACATAAAAACGAAATTGACTTCAAAATGTTAATAAATTTTCATGAAGGAAAATAATCAATGGCCAGACGGAGTTTGTAATTATTCTCGAGGCCCTAATCCAGGAAGATCAATAAAACTGTTCGAATTAAAGTTAATATACGAGCAGCTTGCCATTTTCTTAACGCGAGAACTTATTCGTAAACTGCAATAAAGATCTGTCAAGTGCGCACGATTGGCGAGTGGGCAGTTGAGGCATTGTTTGTTCAAGTTGAGGGCGTTTCCTGCGTGAAAACATTCCTGAACAGTTCGCCAATCTGAAGCATGAGAGTATATATTCACATCCAAACTGTTTTAATTGTGAATGTAATTCACATAAATATTTATTTGAAAAATAGAGGACACAAGGAAAAAAAAAGAGTATCATCATCATACAACGAGGATGCAACTGCTGTATCATTATAATTGAAACAAAAATCAAGGAAGTCCTATTAAATCTATTAATCATTCATTAAATCTGTTAATCATTCATTAAATCTGTTAATCATTCATTAAATCTGTTAATCATTCATTAAATCTGTTAATCATTCATTAAATCTGTTAATCATTCATTAAATCTGTTAATCATTCATTAAATCTGTTAATCATTCATTAAATCTGTTAATCATTCATTAAATCTGTTAATCATTCATTAAATCTGTTAATCATTCATTAAATCTGTTAATCATTCATTAAATCTGTTAATCATTCATTAAATCTGTTAATCATTCATTAAATCTGTTAATCATTCATTAAATCTGTTAATCATTCATTAAATCTGTTAATCATTCATTAAATCTGTTAATCATTCATTAAATCTGTTAATCATTCATTAAATCTGTTAATCATTCATTAAATCTGTTAATCATCCAATTAAAAATAAATAAATAAAATAAATGCAAATACTCTCAAAAAAGTTAAGATGGAAAAAGTAATTTAAACTGAAGCTTAAGCAACAATGAAATTGTTTTTGGAAAGAGGATTTAAATATGCCGTGAAGAATTAAAATATTTGAAATGATAACAGTCGAAGTAAATCATACTCTGTGAGAGTGAAAAATAGGAAAAACACAAATAAAGAGTCAAAGATGTGGTTCTTGAATTCTCCTGAATGGTTTCTTAGGCGATGATTGGCTTGCAGCAGATAGATTTCGTTGAGCTTCTTTGAGTCAAGAAAGGTTCCCGGGATGGAGATTGTTTTTATCTACTGAATGTGCACACCAATTCGATGACGCAAAAAAGCTAGTCAGTCGGACTTCTTCAAGCGGGGTTCATCAACCTTGAGTATTAAATTTGTTGCTTCGGGTTCCCATTCCGAGAGGTGTGAGCCAATGCCAGATAGAGCGAGTGCAAGGTTGCAATATTTTGAAAATCTAACATCGTCATTTACATAAATAGCAATTAAAATAGTTTTTCAAAAAGGAACATAAGCGAAACGTGGTGATTTAAGAGTAAATATACGGCGGAGGCATGAGGCGACAGGATAATGCTGTCAGATGCTTGTCGGTAGCGCTGGAGTTGTTTATGTCTTCCAGGTGAGTGTGCTGGGGCAAGGAATCTTCAAAATTGCTTTAAAACTTCTACATTGGAGGCAAATTCAATTTTAAGTTTTGCTTTAGGATTGTTTATTGAAAGTTCAAGAACTTCAGCGGAAAGATAGAGTAAAGAATTAATTTTTAAAATTTAAACTATTTTATTTAATTAATGAAACTTTATATATATTTTTTGAATAACCTTAGAATAAATAAATGAACAATTATATAATAAATAATTAAATAGTTAATAATAATTTATAGATAAAAGTTTGAAAGCTTTAAAGGGCTGTGTAAAAAAGATATTTACGACAATAGGAAGAAGTCTGGAGCAGACTTTTGAGTGGCTCTCAAGATTTCTTAGAAATATTTAAATTACGTATCTGACATCTTTTACGTATTCTTTGTCATGATAGTTTCTGCGAAATTCTTTTTAATATTTCTATGCTAAACGATCGAATAAAACGTTTAACCACTTTGAAAAAAAGTTAAATTTTATTCTTGGAAATATTAACAAAAATCATTTAAATTTTTATTTAACATGTTATGTAATTTAGATTGCTTTATAACATTTTAAAGCCAATCTTATGAAGTTTCAAAGCTCAAAATATGAAAAACATAAAACATTTTAGGGATTTTATTGAGGTTTCAAAAGTCTTATCATGTAATTATAAAGTATTTAATCCCGTCATAATTATCTGAAAAACTAAATTTATTTAAAAAATGGAAAAATTATTTGGGAAAACTACTGAAAGGTAATTTTGTCATAAATTCGAATGATTTTATTAGTTCTTGGCCTCTTGTCGAGAAGGTAAGTAACAAAGGGGTGAAGACCTTGAGTGTGTGTTTTGCGTAAAATCAAGAACGAGATTTTGAAACCATTTTAGGTGTTTTTTATTGTATTGAGTAAAATAAAACTTGTTGACAATTCGAAAAAGATTATTTATAGATAACATTTTTATCTGGTTTGTATATTTTCAAATTTTAAATTGAATTAAAAGCATCCACAAAGCCTTCTTTGCGAGAAATTTGTGAGAGTTTAGAGCGATTGAACGTCTAGTGAACCTTTATTTTTTCTATAAATAGAAAAATTTGATGAAAAGCTATGAATCTCAAAACAGTCTTGGAAGGTTAGACAGTTTAGAGAAAGTTATATTATTTTTGAGTTCATGGTTATTAGACCAGACCTTTTGAATAGAAAAGACTATTAAGCCTTAGAAATGGTCAACATCAAAAACCTATATTTATATAAAAATGTAATTTGTCAAAATTTTTTTTACAAACATTTATTTAGAAGGTAAAAAAAAATTTAAATATTGAAAAAATGATTTGTAATAAATGTTCCAAAAGGCAAAAGTCAGCAAGTTTCGCATGCAAAAGTGAATAAAGTCCTTCTGAGTGCTGGGTTGAAGGACGTGATGGCTAGTGGCGTGGACGACATGCTGCTATAAAAGGAGGCCTCGGATGAATCATTGCATTCAGAAACATTCCGTCGCTGAAGCCTACACTTGTTTTAAATATTCCAGGATTAATTTAGCGATTTCTTGTTATTTATGCGATTGTCAACTTATCGCTTTGGAATCTCTTCCCTTTCTGATAACTTTCTTTCAGTCGCCATAATAAAAATACTTTGATTTGTGTTGTGGCTACAAATAATAAATAAGAAGTCTAACTATGGTAAGATATTAAACCTTCAAAACAGATTTATTTCGTTGGAACAATTTGAGGTTAAACAAACATTTGTCAATAATTCTAGTTTGAAAGGTTTTTCTGTTGTTACTGAAAAATATTGTTGCACTATAGATCTTATATTCATATTTTTGTGTAACTTTTAAATTTATTTTTCCTTATAATGAAAACTAGAAAAAAACATTGAATATAAAAATCAAAAAGAATTGTCAACCACGTTTGTGAAATAACAACAACAAAATCCAAGTAGATTCGACATTTCACGCTAGTTCTATCGCCTCTCATCCCAAAATTAAGTAAGTTTTTTTTAATTATAATGTGTTTTACTTTAAAATAACTGTTTAGGAAAAGATCTATTTAAATTTAATTATTCAGTCAAAATTAATTACACATTTTTATACAGTTCATGATTTTAAACTTTTTTCAATAAAGTTTAGTGTGAAAATTTCAAAATAAAAACAATTTTCTAGAAGGCCTACTTGAAAATTTTTCAGATATAGCTCATAAATTACAGTAGTCTTTCCATATTTCACAATACTCAAAATTTTCTGTCATGCAACTTAGGGTATCGCCAACAAAAGGTTAGAAAAATGTGTTTAATACTCATAAAAGTGTGTTTTCATAAATCAAGTTTTCTTAGTAGAAAGTTTCATTTTTTTGAATCTATGACGTAGAGAAGTTTTTTTCAGATATCTATTTAAAAAAATATTTATAAAAAAAACATTTTTTTACAAATAATAAAAGAAAAAAATATCATAGGTTAAGAATACAATTTGTCAACTCTTAAATAATATTAAATGAGCAAAATACGTAAAAGTACACTCATTAGAAAACAGCATTTAGATTGTGGATAGAGTGTCTCTTATCGCTGAAAAAAGGTTTTGGTACTAGAATTGTTCCCCAGAGAAGAAAAAACTGTTTCATAATACAATCTAAGAACAATAAACATGAGCATGACAGCGATAATGCTTCTATTAATATTTATGGAAAATTAATTTTAGTAACATTGTAATTTGTATTTTATTATTATAAAAATATATAAAAACTTTTTAAATATTATTAAGTACTTAAGTTTTAAATATTATTTTTTTAATGTGTATAAATTCTTTTCGTTATTTCACTTCAACTCTGAAACCACCCAGAATGTTATTTCGGAAAAGCATTCAATGCTGCTGTCACGGAATCCAGCAAGTTACAATTTTTGACGAATTTTGTTTGAAAAATTGTGGATTTGATTTATTTATTATTTTCCTTTGAGATTCAGAAATATTATTTTGAAAAGAATTAGAAAATAATCATAACAATTGTTCAACGATGCATTGAGCATAGCTCAATAATCTGTCAAGTATAATATTTTCTAAGTGAAATAAGTTTGAGAAATTATATTTGAAAAAGCCCAGGTGACCTTTAAGAAAAATTAATTCAAGATGAAAAACTAGAATCTTCAAATAGAGCTGTTTGAAATTTTCTTCAAAAAACTTAATTTACTTGACAGAATAAAAAAGCTTCTAGCACGGTGACAAGTTTAACTTTACATTGCAATTTATACTAAACTTTAAAATGAAAAAAAGACTTTCATGTTCCGTCCGACTCATTAGTTCTCGACTCTTTTTCTATTCGCAAAATTGTTAATGCAATCCTTGACAGTTCTCCAAAAACAATTTCCACATAGTTTATTTTATTTCAAAGCGTGGTTTTAAAAACTCAGAAATATTTTGATTTTCAATTTAATATGATTCTTGGATTTTTATGTTGATTAAAATATGCTCAAAATTCTCAATTTAGATTGTTCTATTCAATCATAAACATTTTGTCAGTTGTTCTTTAAAATATAAAAACAATAAACATTTGATATCGTAGAAAGGGGTGAACCATTAAAATTTTACTATTAAAACATTAAAAAGTTAAAATACATAATAAAATAAGCTGAGTAAAAACAAAAGTAAGAATAATTTAATTCAATTTTCATTTTATTTTTCAAGATAAACATATAAACTGAAAAAACTAATTTAATAAGATTTAATAAGTTGCAAGAAAAAAAGAAGAAAATCACGGAATAAAGATCCAGGTCAAAGGCAAAGGCATTTTATCACACCATATAACAAATAAAAATTTAACGAAATGAAAAAATGTAATACAATTTTTTTTAAATTTAAATATCTCAAAAAGTTTTGAATAGATATCCTATAAATTGATTCACAAGCATTAATACGATCAAGGACTGCATTTTCTTACTTCCAAATTGGCAAAAAGTAAACTCTTTTTTCATCCTCACAACCAACATTTTTTACAACATTTTTCAAAGTTTTTAAATAAATTTGAATAAATTATATTTAAAACCAACTCTCTTGACTAACCGGAAAAATCAAACGTCAGTTATAATAAACATCAGGGGTCCAACGGATTGCTAACCTCATTGTAAAGCTTCGTGTTGATTGTAAATGACAAAATCAAACATTTTAAATCTTAAACATTACAAATAGGTAATATTGATAAACAGCTGAATTTCGAAATTAATTTCGCAGAGAAATTGATAAAACATATTTCGAATTATTATTTGAAAAGTTTTTGTTCAATATCAGTTTGAATATTTATGAACTTAACCTGGAATTGAATATTTCATGTTTTTCTATTAATATGAATTAGTTTATAGTTTTGCAATAAAAACAATAATCGGATTTTTTCGGCATTTCAATGTTATAATTAGAACATGAAGCTCATTTGTGCAATACTAAAATAAAAAATTCACATTTTTATTTACCATTAAATCATAAACAAGCTCCAAAAAATACATACCTATTTTTATTTTTATTATATTATATTTGAGACAAACGATTCATAAATAAAATTCATTTTTTCGATTGGAGGGAATACAGGAATTTTTATTTGTAATTAAAGAAATGGAAACTAAAGAAGACGGATGATTTGATGAAATGGATTTTGGATTTTCAACTTTATTATGAGCATATGAAATTGAAGAAATTCGAAAATGAAGCGATAATACCGCAAAATTGGATTAGTTTGAATGAGTGGAGAAGATGAAAATAATGATTATATGAGGTAGACGAAGTGCGAGGGTGTTAAAGTTGATCAAGCGTGTTTTGATTGGCGATAAACAGTTGATAAATGTTGGGGGAAAAAGTGTTTACACTATTGAAAAATATATAATGAATAAGGAAATATCAAAGAAAATTCTAAGAGATTCAAATGAGCGAAAATGCTGCTAATAAAATTGAATAACGCTTTAAAGAATTTACTTAAAATTATAGTTAAAAAATATATGATGGAAACTTTTTAGAATTAAATATAAGAAACTAGTTTTTGTTTAACCCTCTACTGCATAGTGATGCCAATTGGCATCACTACTTCTATGCTTTTTCATTAAGTACAAAATGCCAAAATAAATCATTAGATAATTTTTTTTAGATAGTATACGCCCTAGAACGTTTAATTTTAATATTTATTTATCATCTATGTTTATGTTTCTCATCTATGCACTTCCGGAAATCGAGCTTATATCAACTAGTTTAGCGTTGTTTCACGAGTTTTTCTTTAACATCTGAGTAGTAAATAAAATTTTTTTAGATAATCGTATCATTTGTCTTGATAAATAAATTTATTTCATAGTGTTAGGACAAACGGTTCGTTTATGATTGAAACATAAATATGCGATGCCAAATGGCATCACCATGCAGCTCTCGGGGCTTTATTTCTAATATATAAATCAGTGAAAACAACTTAATCATTTTGAGTTTTTGGATTTTTCAGATTGTATATTTACTTATATATAAAAATGTATGTTGAAACGTCTAAGTGGCGTTGATTCCTAATGAAACTCGTTCACCAGAATAAATAATAAGTTCAACATTTTTGAATTATGCTTGAATTATAAACCAGTAAAAATGGAATTTTTAGAGGAAAATGAAATCTTTAATATGAGGTTGAAAAGCTTAAAGAAATCTCTGTCATTGGTTAAAGGGTCGAAAATATTGAGCTATGAATTACCTTTAATGAAAGGATTTTTATGGTTTGTGCTTAGAGAATTGTGTCAACTTATAACAGAAATTTTCATTTTATAAGATTTCAAATCAGATTTTTTAAATTTTAACATTCAAAAACCCTTATTTTCTGTTAAAATCGTAATAAAAAATTCACTAAAAAGACGAAAAAACTGGAAAAACAAAAGCATTCAAAACACAATGATTAACCCCAAAACACTTGAAACAATCAAATGAATGTTGGTACTTATACACGTAAAATGTTTTTCTAAATTTGTTTTTTGAAAAGTTTCAATTCATTAGCATTTATTGATCATTGCAAACTTGGAACTTCGAGATGTAAAAAACCCTTTTCGCTTATAAAAACTTAATTGAAACAAAAAACTCAATTAATTTTTTTTCCAAAAGTAATTGTAAATAGAAACGATAAGAAGATAAAAGTTGTTTTTCATCTAAAAAGAAAAAACGTTTTTGTTTTTTATATACATTAAAATGTGTATATTTTATAAATTAAGAATATATGTTTCAAGTGTGGTGAGAGCAAAATGAAAAAGACAAAACTAAATGTCATAACATAAAAAAGGTAATTTTTGTTTAATTTTCTAAATAAATTTTTGACATTTTGTATAATTGAAAAAAAATCATTTATTCAAAACACAATTTCAAAAATTTCGACACGTTCAATCGTTTGAGAAAATAACTTTTTTATCGATAAAAGCACAGCACCTTGAGAATTCAAAAATGATTCAAAGTATTTATCATTGGAAAAAAATAGTCAGTTTTTTCAGAATTTCAACTATCTGAGACAAGTTATATTGTTTTAATGATTTTTTGAGAGTTTTTTTTATATAAAAAATAGAAATATTTATAATTTAATTAGAACTAAAAATTTTTAATTATAATGATTCTAATTAATTCAAACAAAAAATATTAAAAAACCAAAAACTTAAAAAATATTTTTATTTCATTTTAAAAATTAAAAATATTATAAATATCTTTTTTTAAATAATAATCCTATAAAATAAAAACTTAATTTTTTCATTTAACAACACAGCTTTAGATTGTCTAAAAAATATAGAACGTAACATTGGAAAATTTAATCATTTTCTTCTTAGAAGTTCAATAACACCAGAAAATGAAAAAATGAGTGAAGCCACGTGTGAAGTGATGAATAATTTATGCGCTTTTTCATGTCAAGGTTTCAAAAATATTAGAATGGCCTTGCACATTTAAATTACTTTGTATAGCTGTATGAAACATTTTTTTTAAAATAACTTGTTTTTTAAAAATAATTCATAAAAAGCACCAATGTTTGAACTACAACGATTCTTCCTATCTTTCCAATTGTTGCCTAATTTCCTTCTAAAAATGAAAAGTAACTTCTTTTTCAATAATCATCACAAACATTAATTTAGTAATGCATAAATTATTTTTACACATTGAGGTGGATTCTCGCATTAAAGTTTTAAGAGATGCAGTTGATAAGACCATAATAACGTTTCTACCTTGAAAAGAAACTATTCAGGTCCAGAAAATACACTTTGCGTGCCAACACTGGATTCTTTCTAGCCGCTGAGATGCAATCTCCAAAGAACTAAAACTCTTGATATCATTGCTGTGGTGTTTTTAAATGTTGATTCATAGAACTCAAATGTCAAATGCTAAGGCAGTGAACAGCTTTCTATTTAAAATAATAGGAAAATGGGTTACATCGATTTCAATTTGGCCAATCTTGCTTTCAACGCACATCCATTCTCTTTTTTCTAAAAGCCAATTTTTTAGCATTTATTTTTATAAATTTCCCTTTTTGAAAGAGCTTTTTTAAATAAATAATTCATACATTTGATTACCAATTATTATGATTTTGTAACAAAAATAAAAACTTTAGTAATTAACTAAAAATTACTTTTTAGTTTATTAGCAAACTTACAAATCATTTTTGGTTCCATCATCTTTTTCTTGAAAATGATTAGATTTTTGTTTCACTATTCATCTGTTTTTAATAAGAATAAAAAAATCAGAATATTAAGTTATAAACTAAATGAGTCTTAAAACCATTTTCAAATATTTTCAAGTAAAGCTTCAGATAGGCCGTTAAATGGCGTAATTTGTAATATATTCTCCATGAACATTCCTTGCGTGATGGAGGAACGGACGTAACTAGCAAAGGAAAAAGCAAATAAATAAATTATAAGCCTTTTACAAAATGAAAAAACTAAAATTTTACTAAATGAAAGAATTAAAAGTTTCGAATAATATTTTTATATAGTATTCATTCACAAAACTACAAGAACTACGTGAAGTGTGATAAAGTATTGAGAAAGTTAAAAATATGGAGATGAGTGACAAGTGATGGGCAAAGGCATAAAAGATTGGAGACGGGAGCACAGACGGCTCGCAAGACAGGCCGTTGTCTGGCGTCCTTCCGCTTGGCCGCCTGTTATGTGTCCTGAGGAGAATCGTCCAGCATCAAAAAAATAATAAAAGCAATAAATAAATAATAATAATAAATATATTTAAATTATTAATTTTTTTTCAGTGATTGGAAGAAATGACGGAAGAAAACAAATTTATGCCATTAAAAAAATCAAATTAAAATAAGTTTTATAGAATTAAATGTTGAAGAAAATATTTTATTTTTTTTAAAAAGTTTGAAATCAATAAAAGTAGGTTTTTAATTAAATTGTTTCTTATATATTTTTATTCTCGAATTTTATCAATAGTCAAAAAACCTCCAGTTTTCAACTAATTCCAAATAGTTCCAAAAAAACAATTACATCAACATATGAAAGTCTAAATTACTATTCAAACGAAAAAATTTCAAAAAAATAATGGTATATGGTTTAAATTTGTAAACACCATTTCACTTTCAAAGTAACTGAAAACAAACTATCTTTTTCAGTTTCTTACAAGTCTCATCGAATCAATCAAAGCAGGCATGACTTCCAAAGCACTCTTCTATCTTTTGCTTGCAGTCTTTCTGTTATACGCCGGTCCGATAGGTGAGTGGGTGTTTAAATTTGCGTGCCATATATTTTATAAAGTAATTTTTGATTTTTATTAATTTTCAACTTCATGAAAAATTAAAGATATTAAAACCCTTTTCGT
Source organism: Piscicola geometra (assembly GCA_943735955.1). NCBI lineage: Eukaryota > Metazoa > Annelida > Clitellata > Hirudinida > Piscicolidae > Piscicola > Piscicola geometra. Next base: position 12,964,836 of record OX030957.1, on the reverse strand, counting down.
TGGAGAAGTGAAATTCAATAAGATTAAAACATGAAAACGCCTATAACTCAATGAACATTCTGATCAAGTTTTCAACATCCTTTGTTTGAATCACAAGCTTTTAAACTTCAAAGAATTTACTGTTTTAAAATTGTTAACAAATAAATTAGACTTATTTATAAATCCAATAATTGAAGCTCTTTGAAAAGGAATAGTAGTGAATTAAAGTTGAGTGTGACATATCAGCAAGTGTCTCAACTCTTAAAGAAAAAATCTGAAAATATGTTTTAAAAACAATAAATTCATGAAATTTAATGTATTCGTAAACTGGATTCAAAATGATAATAATTAACACAATTTTTTAAACTTTTCATAAAAATCGATTATAAATAAAACGACCAAGATTTTTTTGGGTTTTGTTTTCATATTTTTTAGCTTTAGAATTTCTAAATGACTTAAATGTTTTTTACTTGTTCAAATGATAATTGTTTTAGCTTTTAAAACTCGAATTGTATGAATTTACTTAAGCTTTTAAACTTTTCTTTTCTAAATTATTCGTTTGACTATTCCCATTTGTTTCATTTCCTTCTAATAGCTTTTCAAATAGGACTTCGACAGACTTCATTTTCCCAATAAATAGTTTGTTCGACTTTAAAAGTATTTTTTTATTTAGTTTATCTACGAGTAGAACAATTTGTATTTAGTCTTTACGCTTTACTAGAAAATACTTTTTTTTTTTATTCTTAATTATTTTTTAAACTTTTTTCCCCCAAATATTTCCTTTCAATTTAAGTTTTTATATTTTTCTTAGAAAAGTATTATTCTATACACAGCCCCTTTAGAAAACGTTTTTCAAAACTGGAAGCTAGTTTTATTGAAACATAGGATGACATGTTGTCTATTTAAATTGAGTTTGTAAAAAAAATGTTTTAATAAATATATATAAAAAGTGTATTTCATATTTGAATAAAAATATTCAATGTTTTCAGCCACATTTTTACTCATAATAGTGAATTCTCATTAACACAAAATAATAGAGCTCAATATTTTTGGGTCTGATACTACACGCTTCCGCACTTGCCAACTATTTTGTACAAATAAACTGTCAATATATTACTTAAGATGTTTCACATTTTCATTGAAATCGGAAAAAAAGTGAACAAATGCATAGAGTTGACAAAATTGCTTTGCGATAAAAACGACAGTTAAGAAAATACTCGTAAATTCCTTATTTCGACTTCCATTCGGGTCTTTGTGTCGCGATAGGCCTCTAATCCGGGCAAATGGCTCACTAATGAAACACTCGGCCACATCAGTCGAGAAAAATAACTTGCCCTAAAATAACTATGGGTAAAAGCTGAAATAGGTGTAATGAAACTAATATAGGATATAATAGTTATATTTATCTTAATATTTCTATTGATATTTAATTCTTTTCAAAGGTTTATTTCAATTTAATGCTTTTCAAGCTAATAAATATTTTTATTTGAAGAAAATTTTTGAGAAGGATTAAGAAAAATGTTAGTTTTTTTCAAGGTGTTTTTGAAGTTCATAAGTGATGAGTTGTAAAAAGGCAAGTTGCAGAAAAAATGTAATGAAGACGGATGATTCATTGTGGCAGCACCTAATGCAAGAAGCCAGAATTCAATTTTTTGTCATAGATTTTAAATGTAAAAGAATGAGAAACATTTTCAATCAAGCTCTACTTTTTTTTAAAGTATTCGATTTATTTAATTTTTTTGAATCATTGAATTTGAAAGATTTATTTAATTTTCACATACAAAAGATTCAATTTTATTGGCGTTTTTCCTAACAAACGCTTTGTGCGAGGTTGAAATTCCAAAGCTATTTGATAATAGACAGAACCTTTCCATAAATCACACGTCATAAGTCTTTTCTTCTTTTTTCCATAAAGTTCAAGTCTTCTAAAGAGTATCAAAGCACTGTTTAAATATACATTTGAGTAAAAAATTTTAAATTAAGATTTTTCTTCTTCTTATAATGAGTATTAACCATTCAAATGTCCACCTTGTAAAAGTTCGTGTAAAAACTCAATGTTTAAATCTTAAGTATAATAAATATGATTTTTTAAATAAATTATTTCAACATACTTTTTTTCAATTGTGATATTCTTTTAAAATAAATTAAAAGTGATATAAAAACTTGGTTCAGTGCATTTCTAGGTCATGTGAATCAAAAAAGAATGAATCAAAACGCAATATGACGTTTTCTTAGAAAATATAAAGTCTAAAATGTTTGTCTATTTTTTAAAATTAGATATTTTTTATATAATTTTGTGAAAATTATAATTCATAACTTGCATTTCAATTAGTTTCTAATTATTTATTTAATTATTAAATATTTTTGAGTATTTTTATTCCTTTTATGGTTATTTTATTCAGTTAAAAAACACACACCCTCGAGAAGGATTCCAAATATAAAACACAAGGACTTTATTCTTCTTCAGGCGCATCCAACGTGGGACTTGTGATGGTGACGAAGAGTCGAGTGTTTGTGTTGGACGCCGAAAAAAGTGTCTCTTTGCAGTGCAACTTCACTTTCGAAAAGTTCAACTTCTTCGACCATCCACTCGTCTGGATCAAGAGTCAACTAGAGGAAAAGACGCAGGTTTGATGGGAACAACTTCATGGTTTATCAAGATTGAGGCATCGAGTTTACTAAAAGATTATGCATATTAAGAACAAACATTTATCAGTCATTAAAAACTTTTTAAACAAATTTAAAAAAGAATTTATTCGTTAAAAATATTAAAATTCTAGTTTTTTAACGCAAAAGTACGAATACTATTATATTGATAAAAACAATAAATAAATAAAATTCACAATGATTTTGTATAATGATATAAGTCAACAATCTAAAAATATATTTTTTATATTTCTATAAAAAGGTACCAGCTTGCTGTCTCAAAAATAATTCACACCTATTTTTTCATACCAGCTTTCTACGCCATTAATGCATAAGTTATCTGAATCTTTCATGCCACCAAATTATTCTATATTTTCTCGCATACCCCAACTTCCATAATTCTTTTTCTTATTCTTGAAAGCATAATCTGAGCTTCCCAGTTTTATCGGCTTTTTAGTTGAAAAAGAAAAAATGTCAGATAAAGAGATTTTTAATTAACCAATAAAGAAAGTAAAGGAGCAAAAATATGAATTTTCTTAAAAGAAAAAATCTTGAAAGACCCCTCCATGTCCCTATATGCCAGGAGCCTCAATTTTGATTTTCATTCAAGTCTAACACTGGCTTCAAAACTTGCCAGGTGAACATGATGGGCACCCTGATGGAGCCTTTCCAATCCTCTGGCAGATTCAACGTCTCGTTCGAAAAACACGCTTCGCAGTCACTCCTCGTCTTCAAGCTCACGATTACAAGTCTGTTTGCCGTTGTGTTGTTGTGGTTGCTATTACGGTTAGTCAAGTTTTAGAATAACTCTTTTAGGAATTGTTATTGATTGGACAACAGCGTGCTGGATGTAAGGCGATATTAATAGACAACATTTTCAAGGATTTCATTCTTGGCCTGACGTCGCACATCGATCAACTAATGGTTTTTTAGTTGTCTTTTGAGGCATTTGAGTTCTGCATTGAAGTCGTAACACATTGAAAGAATTAGGAATTAGTGAGAATTAGAGTGAGGATTAAGGTTAGGATTAAATTATATTTAAATATGCAGATATTCCAATGAGATTAAACCCGACAAAGCGCGGTGTTTCTTAATATCTTGCAGTCAGTTCAGATTTTTCAGCCAGAGTAAAAATTTTGTTTTTTCCGAAATACTTTTTCGTTCGAAACCCGAGTTCCATCTCTTGATCTTAGCAATCAACTTGTTCAGTGAGTCGGAAATAGTTTGAAAAGACGTGCAAATTGCCGCGTTCACAGTGTGGCAGAATGGCGTCTGTTATACAATATTTAAATACAAAAATATGATACAAAAATGCATTTGTACCCAAACCTCCTTTCAAATTAATTAATCTCACCATCACCCATTTGCAATTAACCCACACAATAGGTCCTTAACAGCACAATTCTCACCTGCTATCTATCGATCATCAACCTTTCGCACCACCTTGCAAATGACATTTCACAGAAGACAGTCAGAGGTATTTTCTAAGCAAACAGGGACTACCCAGAAAAGCTTTGCCTGGAGATGTTTTCTTTTGTGTGGCAAACGACGAAGACGGTATCGCTGACTGACAGATGCGTCGTAATAAAAATCCAATGCGAAAAGGCTGGGAAGAATATCTGAATAAACAAGTCCACGTGTTATACGCTTATGCCATTTTCATTCATTCTCTATTTTTACGATCACTCCCCTTGGGAAAACATGACAGTGTAGCCTTTCCAAGATTTTTCAATGGTTTTGGGTTTGTCTATTTGGAAAATACTTTTTTCTACATTATAATTTGAAAAGTTTCTTTCTTAAGAGTTTTGATTCTTGATTTTAATCATTATGAAACTGTAAATAAATAACTTATTGGGTAACGAATCTTGGTTTGACCAATAGTTAATCGTCTGAGGTTCCACTGCAACCAATGACCTAGTGGCCCACAATTCACAGCCTGAGTGGCCTCGAAATGCTTTGGGTAACACGCCACTATAATAATGTTTAAAGTTGTGTCTCTTTTTACGATAGATCTTAAGGTTTTAAATATGTATGGTTGACTAGAAAATGTATTTTAAATGCCTATTACAAAATTTTCAGATTAGTTTTCATATGATATTTTAAGAATTCATATAACTTTCTTTTGAAAAAGATTAAAAAGATGGTGTATATTCAATTCAGATTTGTCTCGCAACATAAAAAATACCGATTCTCATAAAAAAGATAAAACTAAAACCCTTTTTTGGCGTAAATTTTAATAAAACCTTGCATGTATTCAAGCAATGGCCTTACAAAAGCAAGATTTATTGCAGAGCAAGAATTTTGTTGACTTAACGTTTATACGCTGACTTTAAAAGGCGTGTTTTTTCATAAATTGCCTTAAACCCTAAAAATAATTTTGAATAATTAAAAAAACATAGTTTAAAAATTGAAAACATTATTGATGAGCTGTTTGCTTTATTGGATGAATTGCCTCCCAGGCCGATAAGATGATCAATCTGTGACGTCGTAAGGTTGAGTTGCTGATCGTAAGAGATGTAAAACCAAAAGATTTTTGGTATTCGTTATTATATTTAGAAAATATCATTATTTTGGTTCATCTTTAATTATCACAATATTTTATTTGGATTAACTATATTCGATAAACTAATTCAAGGCAATACTATATTTAAAAAGTTGCCTCCAAGGCATTTTAAACAAGAAGCTTAAAACAAATTGAAATTATAAAACTCATAACAATTTTGAAAATAAATTATTCCAAACTTGAGAGTATTATTTGCTCCTTTGAATCACGTTCCTATTTTGAAGCTAATTTTTAATTTAAAAGTTGTTAAAAAAATAAAAATAAATGTAAAAGATCCCAGAAAAATATAAGTTGTCTTGAAAACTATTCGCACCTTAAAACTTCCAACTTTAAAATACATTATTTTTTGTATTAATTTTTTTTCATTTATGGAAAATTATGACTTCAATTATGTATATATTTTTCATAATTATAAATTAAATGTATATATTTTTTTACTAATTTTTCATCAAAATGCCATAGAACAAGTGAAAACTCATATGTTTTTTCAAATGTTCAACGAAACATTTGAAATTATTAGGAAGTTGACCAACTCATTATCCTCGTTTCAAGTTTTAAAACTTAAAAAACGTTGGCTTTGTGAACTCTATATGGTCACAGCAATTAAAAACTAAATAAATCTTCAAATCTTTCCACGCACTAATCCCTGCTCAACCACCAAAACCAGACTTGGACGTCAAAGACAGCGGCAACTACACGTGCCAAGTGAACGGGCCCAAGAATGTGGTCCTGCACGCCATCACTCACCACGTCTTCGTTAGAGGTAACAGGAAGCTTGCAGTAGCGAGATTGATCGAGGGTTTGGATATACTCTCTAATGAGGCTGATGCAGATGTGGTTGATGGATAATGAATTAATGTGTTTTAATTCCAAAGGTATTCCCAAAACAGCATTTAAAAGTCCAACGAAACCTCATTGTTTTTACCCTCCCGCCTATATATTCCATTTGCAAACTCACTCGCTTCCTTTATGGCCACTTTATCAGTCTCGTAATCATCTCATTTTCTTTTTTTCACCGTGAACTAATATAATTTTTTGGTTTTTCTGTTTTTATTTCATTAAATTATTATGTTATTATTTTTACATCGAAATTTGACAAGTTATTTTGACTAAATCTGCTAGTCTTATTTTTTTGAAATATCTTTTTTTCATTAGAAAGCATGTCACACGTTGTTTTAGTTTAATTTAATCCATTTTCTAATCTTCTTGAAGCGTTAACTAAATTCACTCAACAGTTACTAACGTTTTATCTTTCCTTCTTAGTTCAGACAGTTGCAATTTTTTTTTAAACCAAAAATTTTGAATAATAAAAAGTTGCGCTCATGTTCATTTATTTTTTCACTGTTTTTATTTTGTTTTTATATCTATTTATTTACTTTTTTCGGGTATAACTTTTACGGGTAATTATAAAAATTTAAAGTTGTATCTATATTCCTCACCGATTGGTCCAGAAGCTCGTTAGGGTTTCGCCATGTTGATAAAAATCTTCATTGTATTGTATTGCATGTCGACCCCACCGTCCACTCAGACCTCCATTCTAATCCCATGCTTCCTGGTCTATAATCTCAGCCGTGCTTTAAGACACTGACATATCCTGCGTCGAAAGTCATTTACCAGGGAAACTATGAGTTTGAAGAAGCAAACAATCACTTTTCTGGTATTTCAAGTCTTCTTTTATGGACCAATTAGCATTTTTAAGACCTTTTAATGCACTTTTGCCTTGTCATAAAAAGAAGAATATGGCCGTTCCACTCTCAATTTCTCATCTGTCTCTTTTGTGTTGCCTTTTTTCTACCTCGTTATGTTCATTATAATTGAAAATTTATTCTGCTTCTTCATAGTTATATTTTCTTTTTATGGAGTAGAACTTATTGTTGGTGGCAGCAGACCTTGTAAAACTACAATTAAAAGTGTAAAAAGTGCATTCGACTCTATAAAAAAAGCAGTAAGAATAAAAAAGTATAAACCTAGCCAGAAAAATAATTATAAAAAATAAATAAAAAACAAAGTTCCACAGAAAGGTTCCTCATTCATAGCGTTACTGCCATCTTATTGTCGAAACAGTTATGAGCACAAAAGCCCGTCCATTTAATTGGCGCATAACAATCGGCGCTGTTGGTGATTGCGAACATGTGAAAAGTGAATAATGGAGATGGTGTTGAAAATAGACAATGTAGTAAATGTATTTATGCTTTGCATATTCTTGTTCTGAATTTGAAGTGCTATATTTCCTGGAGGCTCATTGGCATCTTGACGCCTGAAAATAACAAAATAATTTTGGTTTTCAACTTTTTTCTTTGATTCAAACGGTGAGGAAGGAACGCAGTTTTAAAAGTAATTTTTATATGCAGGCATTAAAATCTCTTCCTTTTGTTTATCCTGCTTTGAAACTTCGAATGACTCTCACATGCTTCGCTTGAATGTCAATAAAATAATGCCTATTTATAATGCGACTGAGGCGCCACTCACACGACATAAGCTTTATAAAATCTAAAACTTGAACAAGATAAAAAATTATTATACTTTTTTTAATTTTTTATAAATTTATTACAGAAAAACTAGTTTTTCTTCGCCAAGTGAAACATGTTATCAACTTTCAATCTAGCTATGCATCCGTATTTTAGTTGACCCATACTTTTATCTTGCATTTACTTTTCCTAAGTCCACACGGCATTTCCGTTTTTCCTCATGTTTTCAGCATAGTCTAGACTCTATGCCAACATGATTGCGATTCGAAAATAATGCTATGTAAATTGTTCAAACAAATAAATTCCCAGTTTTTTGAAGGTAATTTTGGTATTTCAAAAAATATAGTTATAACATATTAAATGAATAATTGTTCGAAATAAACAACTTTATTTTTTACTTTTTCTTTAACTCAAATAAACTTCACAAATATTTTTTTAACAGTTAAAATTTGTTTTGAATCAAACATCTCAGTGAAAATAGTCATGAAAAAAGAGTTTTCAAAAGTCATTAATTGAAAAACTAACAAAAAATAACTGCAAAAAAAATATTTAAAATAAATTATTTAATAATAAAATCATCACTAAAAAATGGGACAGGTCTATTTCAATCTGTTCATAAAACAAACATTTTATAGGAAAAACACACAAAATTGCGAAAATAATAGTTTCTTTTCATTCTTTTGTTAAATACTCTATTAAACAAGAACGCTGGAAGTTATATGGGCTGTGTTGACACGAGCAAGATGGCAACAAGGGAGCGAATGTTTTAATGCTGGGCACACATCAATAATGGCGATACAAAGACCAAAGTGATTTGTGCTTTCCACGAGTTATAGCTATAGTATCCTGGGTTTAATTAACCATCCTATAGACATTTCTGGATCAATAGCCTGCAAAAAGTACTCATCACAATTTCAAAACAGCTTTCAAGATTTTTGGATAACTTTTGAGCTGATGAAAAACATGAAAAACTATGTTTGTGCTCGGGATTACTTGAAATTCGATTTTACTAACATTCATTTTTCCTGATAATCAAAAAAGATATATAAATGTTTGCCTATTAATAATGGATGCTTAATACGCTCAAATGTAGAAAAGGAACTATATTCTAAACTAAAACTTTAAAAAATAGGGTAGGGTTTAAAGGATTTCCAACAAATCGATTTTGCCGAAAATTTGTTAGCCCATTCAAAAAAGCAATTTCGTTAAAAACTGTTAATTTTTCTACTTTCAATCACAATTAGAAAGCATATTTGCAAAATTTAAAGCATGACTGCAAAATAAAAATTAAAATGAAGTTAATTTTTTGAACATCTCTTTTTCATTCGTGGTTTGCATGTGTTATTTTTAATTAACTCTATTTTCCAGTTTATGATATGAAGTATCAAACAAACTCAAAATTTATAAATCTTTGAAAGTTTCAACCATTAAAAGTTCAAAATATTTTACAAGGATATGTTTATCTTGAAACATTTTGGTAACCATCACTATTGCTCTTTTGATAACAGAACGTTGGTGTATGCAATCAAGATATGTTTAACGTCCTAAATAGGGCCTTTAAAAAGAAAGGAAATCCGGCAGGAAGCTATTGACCACGGAATATTGTAAATTATCGCAATTAACCCGAAGATCACAAAATAATTGATAAATGCAGACAGCTTTTGTGTTTTGTAGCAAGCCTTGCTTTTTCAATGTAAAATTCCTTCAACGATTTTTGTAGTCAAAACTTTGCGACTTCAGTTTATTCCGAGGATCATCCGAAAAGCATTATAGTTTTCCTTTTCAGTTTGTTTTTCATGATTATTTTTTTCCTATTTGTTAATAGCTCTAAATATTAAGCAAAACCCTGCTCAAAGACGATTTGATAAAGAGTTCATGGAACCTTTCGAGAATGCAGTTATGACACAAAACTAGATGCGGCGTGATTGGCTTGCTTTGAATGTCTGCAAAAAACTACTGGCATGTTGTAATGAAGACTTTTCTCACTCAACGTTCAATTACTCAAAAAGCGAAAGGCATTAAAAGCTGTGTTGTCGCCAGTAGTCGGCCACTAAACAGCCTCGCCACCATCTTGTCACGCTGTTTTGGACACTTTTGGATAATTCATTTGTTTTTGCCGTGGAAAAAGAAACCTCTTGACTTCTTAACTGAGCCCATTCTATAATGGTGATGATGATGATGATGATGACTAAAAAGTTTTCAAAAAATAATTTTATTTTAAAGTTTAAAGTGTTTATGTTTCTTTGAAAAAAGTTTATTTATTGGGTTTTTATACATTTTGAATAATAATTAGAAAATTACAAGCAAGAACATTGGAAAAGTTTTTAATTTATTTGGGTATTATTTTTTATTAATAATTTTAAGCAACAAAAGTTCTTACAAGTTTTTAGCTGCGAGCTTAGAAAACACTGAATGAAAAAGGTGCCTTCAGTTTTAATTACTGAATAAATCATTTTTAGTGTATTTATGAAACTCTTCGAAACTGAGAATTACTTGAAGTATGATTTTTTCAAATTTTAAACAAAGTTTTCAATAGAGATACACACAAAAAGCCGAGGAAATAATTTACAAATGTCAATTATTTAAAAAAAATTAGAATGCAACAACACTAAGTGGATTTCGGTTAACATAACAATACTCTCCTTGCAGATGCAGTCAATGTCATCCACTTAAAACTTCCCAAAAACCTTTCTCCTCTCCAATACTCTTCGAAGTCTCTCAACTCTTCATCTCACCTCAACGACATTTATCCCAGTCCCTTAAACTTCCAGCACGGCAACTTCAGCACCGCCACCGGCGAGCACTCGAGCACTGATCTGTTCTTCCTCGACGGGCAAGCGACCGTCTTTTCGTGCACCACCACTGGAGGCTATCCTCCGCCAGACATCACCATCCAGCTGGCCAGACAAGACTTCACCAACCACTTCGACCTCGTCAACTCGCTCAGCCTGCACGGCGACGTCTCGATGCGCAGGATCGTTGCAACGACGGCGAGAGTGAGCCGGAACTTGAAGATGACACTGAAGCACCACGCCAAGAAAGTCGTCTGCACTGCCACCGTTCCAGGCCTCCAAGGAACCTCCACCTCTGGCATCGTCAACGTTCTACGTGAGTCAATTCGCAAGAATTCGTCTGAGAATTAGCTGAACAAAACTTTTTTTCTTTCAAATGTTTGTTTGAAGGTTTTTGACAGAACTTTTTAAGTTTGAGTGTTAGTCGGATACGTTTTTTGTCCTTTCAAAAACTTGATGAATTACTTTTAGGAGTCTTTGCTTGAAGGTTTTAATTCTTATAAATATAAAAAATTAATGATTTCCCATAAAAATCTGAAATTCTATTGATGGTAAGTTATTTTTAAAAAACATAAAATTAAAAAACAATTATAGAGAAGATATTTATAATTTAGTTAAGTATAGTATATCTTCGCTCATTTATCTCGAGTAAATTATTAGTTTACCTGGGGGATGACTGCATCAAATCAATTCATCGTTTTATTTAATTATTGGAATAAACACTATCCATGCATTTAGTCTATTGTATAACTCTTCTTTCTCAAACCTATCGATCAGAATTAATAAACATAATTTTGAAGAATTTACGAAAAAAAATTTAACTAACTTTAAATTTCTATATAATTTTTCATTATTAAATACATTCTTAGATAGATGGCTTTTTTTCAGAAAAGAACTTCACAACTCGCTGCTTAAATTTCCCTAGTAAGCCTTTTCTATGAATTTCACATGCTTGTCTACCAGCACTGACAACACCACGCAACAGATCGGCCTTTGATTTCATGCAAAAATGATTCAGCGGCTCTAGGGGAGATCGATGTTTGGCTGCAGTGCACCGTCTTCTCCAGGCCTCCTCCCTCCTCGTACCACTGGATTCTCGACTCCAACGGAAGCACTCTCTCGCGCCAAAACTCCGTTCATGGCTTCCAGACTTCCCAAAAGGTTTGCGTCTCTGAGCTTATTCCAGTCTTGGAGAGTTTGCTTTTTAAATTTAATTGTTTGTTTCTCGCCTTCGAAGTTTGCTTTACATTTCATAATTTTAAAAAGATATTGGAACTTTTTTCACCACAATTTATTTTGTTTTTAGGAAAAATGTACGTCGATTGATCTGCACTTTCACTGAATATAGCAAGTAACCTTGGGTATATGAAAAATAATGCATCATTAGAAGCTTCACATGTTGTGATACTACGTCATCCGCCTTGATGGATCGCCATTCTGCCTGCGTGCATGCAAGCATCACAGGCAAAAAGAGAAGTCCTTCGAGATTTATGAACTTCGAGTCTGCTTTGATGCCAGTGCTTCTTATGATCGCATCGAAGCATGTAGTGCTTACAACCTGCAAGGCAAACAACACAATCCACTATGAAAGACCACTTGAAGATGTCAGGTTAAACTAATCGGGAAGTATTACTTTTAAAACGAATCTATTTTGACGAAATCGTGCAATTTGGTCACTAAATGAGATATTTAAAAGAAGCTTGAAGGAAACTCGAAAACTCATAAATAATGAGAAAAGTGTCACAATAAAAATAAGACAACTAGTAGGATTGTAAGAGGCCAATGAAAAAGAGTGATAAAGCCCAGGATAAGAAGCAATAGATGGTTGGTGGTTATGTCACTCGAGATCCCTATCGCTAGATTGCTTCATCGTGAGGTTGTCATGGCCATTTGTAGAGTCAAAAAAAAGAATTTTAAGAAAACATTGATTTTTACTAAGTATAATATTTTGATATTTGAAAGGCTTAAGTTCTTTTATTTGTGAAATAAAGTTAATTTTTTCAAGATGATTTCTTTTTATTCTTTTAGATTTATCTAAGCCATAATGTTTCAAGAAAACACAATTTTCCCTATTTGTTTATTAGGTACGGAAAGATTCTCATTAGAGTGGTATACATTCAATAGATAATTTAAATATCTGAAAATTTTTATAGCGCATACTTCTAATCAACTATTAAAAAAACTATATAAGTAAATTTAAAGCGCCAAAAAAATATTTAGTTTTACACTGTAAATGACGATTTCAACTTTTCAATTCTATCAATTGATCAAGCATTTTGACAGTTTCTTTAATAAAATAGGAAAAGGAAATATATTGTATTCTTGTAATTTGAGCTATAAAAATTTAATTGAAAGATCTTGAAAAAGCTTTTTCATGTAAAATTTGGTAAAATTGGAAATAAATAGTTATGTTTCCTTCATCTAATCATCAGAATCAAATTTTAAATGTTTAAATAAAAATAACATTTCATGTAATTTAGGCATAATTGTTTTTCTAAGATATCTACACAAGAATAATTCATGGGAAATTAGTTTCTATTTACAGTGTTTTACATCAAAGAAATTATTTTAAAATGTAATCAATAAATGAAATAGGCCAATTATTTTCAACCCGAAAGACAGTGGATTTGTATTTCAATTAATTCAAACCATTTAATCTTTTTACTTTCAGCAATCAATCTCAATCGCCATGAGACTATAATTGTTGTATAATCGCCTGCGAGTTTTATATTAGATTTACGATCGCAAAAGAACAAATTAAGTGGATATTGATTCTTTTCTGTGAATTGCGCGTATTAATTGCGTTTCACATTCATCAAAAGTTCCGTTCAAGTTTCAGAAGATGGCATGAAGGAAAGAACGGGTGGTGGGTGGATTCAATCGACGGGAAAGCGATGTGCTTCTGTCGTGGCTGGATGAGGCTTCGATATGCAAGTGATGCATTGCCTGTGATTAAGTTCGATGAAGAGTGCGACGTTAAGGTTGAGATTAATGAGGCTTGTATGATTTAGGGGAAGTATGTTATTCAGGATTAACAAATGGTTTAAAAATTAATATATTAATTACTGTTTTTATTGAGTCTAGTTTTGTACATAAATAAACAATAAAAACGTAATTAAACATGAAACTATTTAAATAATGAAAAAATTCGAATTATAAATCAAAATTTATTATTTATAGAGAAATAGATTAGTATGCAAATTGTGAGAAAGGGAAGATTATCTTTTATTTGGCAGGCCCTTGAGGCTTATGAATTCGTGCCAAACTTTCGGACCAAACTAAAACACCCTGTATAACGCGGTCTTTTTATCTCTACAATTCACTTTTGAAAGCTAGTGCGATTCATAAATTGAATTTGATGGTATAGCAATTCAAGATTTCCATTTTCTAAAAAAATTTTAAATTTTTAAATTTTTTATTTGGTTTTATCTTGTTTTTGACGAAGCGCGTGTCACAATTAAGCGCGCTTTCTACGTTTTGTGGTTTTACGTTAGCACTTTCTTTAGTTATTTTAATGAATGGATGAGACGGGAAGGATGAAAGACAAATGCTTGCGTAGTTCACAGTGACGGAACAAGCAAACAGATGTTTAGATGGATGTACAAATTCCTCCTCCAATGAAGGAATTTATATGCGTTCGCAATTTATCTCCATCAAGCAGTTCGCTTCTTGTCCAAATTACTTTGTATTTTAAAAACATAATTTCTTTCCATTGTAACCCGTTCGAACAAACTAGACTATTTACAAACTTGAAAAGATTTTTTAGTTTCTATTAAAATTTGATTTTTTTCTCGATAATTATTATCTGCAATTAATAGGCGTATGAGATACAGCGTGTCACACCTGGCTAATTCAAGACCTATAAATTTATTGTTTTTACAAAAAAACGCCTCAATTAATAAAAATAATATTATAATAACAATAATAATGACGATTAATCTTATGGGGGCGTATAATCCGTAGAAGCTTCAAAGCCACGTGGGCTGCAAATTTTCCTTCTTCGCTTTCACTGGCTCACGAATCTAAAATGATGAACATTGGTCAAATCGAAAGCCGTCATACACTCAGCCACCCTTTCATATGGTTAATGAAATTGATTTGTCGTTTTATAAATTGATTTTGAATTAATTCTCAAGTTCAGATAATGAACGTATATTTTTGATTCTACAATTTTTATTATGTAAAATAAAAACTATAACTTTTCAAGAACTCAGACTCATCAGGCTGTATGAAAAATGGAAAAAATATTACAATTCTCAAAAATCGCATGAGGCTTTAGGGTGGAAAACCTTTGTCTGCACAAGACTATAATGACCGAAGCCCTGAAAAAAACTGCAAATTTTTTTGTGTCCGTGAATGTTTTAATCATTAAAATTTAATGCATTTATTTAAATAATTTAATCTTAATATCATACGAAAACTGTCGAAGCTTCCACTTGAAGGCTTTCAATGCATTCTCAGTTATATTTATTTCAACTTTCATTAAAAAAAGAACTAAAGAGATTTTCCAAATATAAATTAGAAAATTAATTTAGTTTCCATAGTTTCAGAAAATTCTTATAAAAAGTAGAAAATTAAATGTATGAAAAAGTTTATTAAAATTGATTTGTGTAGCATGGGAAATTAAATATTAAAAACTAATTCATAAAAAAAATTTCAAGTTTTCAAATATCATA
This sequence comes from Piscicola geometra, assembly GCA_943735955.1. Lineage (NCBI taxonomy): Eukaryota > Metazoa > Annelida > Clitellata > Hirudinida > Piscicolidae > Piscicola > Piscicola geometra. Next base: position 12,949,712 of record OX030957.1, on the reverse strand, counting down.
GAAAAGATTTTACAAATCTGGTTTTTGATTGAACTACGTTGATTTAAAATGAAACTGTGAAGCGTGAAAGATTCACTTGTGCTACTCTGTTAAGAATGATGCGGGTTATCTCCCAACTATCATTTGAAGCCATATGTCTTCAGAAGCTGAATAAGCAAACTCATTATTTAAAAAAGAGTTTAAGGTCAGCGCTTTCAAAATATAAATTAAGACAGCTAGATAGATGTTTTTTCTTCCACTGAAGTATGAAAAGAGAATATATATATAATATATATATATATATATATATATATATATATATATATATATATATATATATATATATATATATATATATATATATATATATATATATATATATATATATATATATATATATATATATATATATATATATATATATATATATATATATATATATATATATATATATATATATATATATATATATATATATATATATATATATATATATATATAATATAAACTGTATACATACATTTTATATAAATTTATTTATTTTTCAGATCCACAATCCAGAAAGTTCTGAAATAAAGCTAAAGGTTTTACAGGTTTTCATCTTTTATCAATTGATTAAAATACATTATTTTAATTGATTACTCCTATTTAATTATAATACATTTATGATATTAAAATTTTAATTTAAAACACAAACTTTAGTTTAAAAACTAACAATATCTAAAAAAATACATGAAAGCATTGTTTATAATCTATCTATCTCAAATCGTTGAGTAGTTTATAATATACTTTTTTTAATATATTATTCTAGTTCATATATCCAAAATTCAGTCTCAACTTTATTTGTCCAGCACCATTTCATTCTATTGAAATCCCAAGGTTGAGAGCAGGTCTTTCAGGAGCTACATCTTGGTTGTTTCAAACGCTGTGGGCTCGAAAAACTCATCAGCAACTCTCTCCAGAAGTGAGTCTCTCGATGCAGGAAAGCCAGGAAATATAAGACTTCAAACCCTTTCTTAATCGTTAGCATCTGCCTATTTGTGAGTATAAAAGAAGAGAAACACTGATGACATCGAGAACTGAAGAAATGTGAAAGGAGTAAATATATTAAAAATCGTTATACTTTTTTAGATCAGATGTTTCAAAATATTGCAATTTTCAGTTTACCAATGCATCCTATTTTGAAAAAATTATATTGATTTATGAAAAAATGCAGTTTAACTTTCAATCAATCATAAAACGATATGAAAAAATGGAAAAATAAAAATGAACTTGATTTTTTTTAAACAATATTTTTCCAATCCAGGAGTTCCTTCTCTGAACAAACAAACCCCTCCAAGAAAAAGAAATAACACCTCTCACATCAACTCTTTTAAAAAATCCCACAGTGATTTTTATTTTGCTTCCTCAACTTCCCCATCTGGTTCATCTTTTTCTTTCACACAAACATATTTAATCTTATGCTTTTTATTAATAAAAACAGTTGTTTAATTCATTATCTTAAAAAAAAATTGAAAAACTGATAATTTTTGATTAACTAGCCGATTATGGAGACGCTGTATATTACATTATTTACTTTAATTCGAAGAAAAAGAAAAATAGGCTGCAAAATATAAAATGGAAGCAACTTCTTTGAAGATTATAACTAGGTGAAATATAATAAATAGGCAGTGAGTGAAAGATGCGTGTATAAGTCAGAGCTCGTGCATAAAGTTAAAAAAAAATTAATTTGAAATTTATCAAAATGTTGCTGCTTTTTGAGAGTCACGATTTTTGAGAGTTTACTTATTATATTTGACGTTATTCATTATTTTCTCATTTATATCATTATTTTTTGTCAAAAAAAATTCAATATCTTTTTGTAATTTATTAATAAGCGTTTTTCAAAAAAGAATTTATAAAAGATTTTTTATCACAACCAGTCTTTTGAAGGTATGTTACAACGTGGTTATTTTTAAAGCTAAAACTTTCTATTGGGAATATGTTTAAGAGAAATATCTAATAATTCATTTATAAATTTTTTCCATCTTTTCAAAACAAAATATAATGTCGTTATCATTTATGGAGTGTGAAACGTTGAATAGCTCTAAGCTCGATAAAACTGAATAAAACGGCAGATGTTTCACTCTCTCAAAGCCCCACAACTACCGAAAAAGAGCCCTTTTCTCTGGTTCTTGTTGAGATGAATAAGTTGTTCTGGTAGAAGATTATGAACCTTTGTCACCTTGCCGGTTTCTTGGTCTTAAATGCTTCAATGTTGCAGATTTGGGCTACGGTCTCTATCTACTGCTTTGAAGGCACTCAAATTATTTTCTATTCATCTATTTTCGCACTGTGGCGTTTCTAACGCATAACGTTCTTGTCTTTGAGGAAGAGCGCTATAGAAATTTATTTGATTGATTGATTGACTTGGCAGTGGAATGTTGTGAGAAGAAACTGGTGAGATTGGAGTCATCATGTTTAATCATTGCAATACATTCATACTAATTTTTAAAAGGGTGAATGAATTGGAACAAAATAAAAACTATGTTGCCACCAAAATAATGACATGGAAAAACATTCAATATTAAAAATTATTTTCTACACTTACTATTTCCAGGAACTTTAGACTGCCATTCTGCAAAGACCAGACAAGTTAGAAGTACCAAGAAAGATTCTTTTTATGGAGAAATATCACAAATTTATTTTGGTACAAACACTATTCTTTTTTTTTAAACAAAGAAACAAACATTTTTTCAAAAATATTAAGAGTTTTCTCAAAAAGTGTTGAAACATTTTACAATTATTCAAAAGTTACTAAGTATAAATGAAACAATATAATGAGTCAAAACGCGTAATCAGGCAATTCGTGTAGCGCCTGAAAAACAAGGCACTTTGTATAACGACTGATCCACTTGGTCAATGCACCAGCAAGAGCAGGCAAGACTCAAAGGACTTGAAAATGTGTCGACTTTTGATTTGAGAGTTTGACTGAAACATTCAAATCTTTAGCCTTTTATTAACCTTTAATGTTCCGAGAGATGATGGTCTGGAAAGAAAATTTCGATAAAGAAATTTTTTCCACTGAATGAAACTGATGGTAACATTAGTGATGCTTCAGAGACTGAATACTCTGAAGATTTCAACAACCAGAATCCTGAAAAATGTATTTGTGCATTCTAGAACGCTCTTGAATTTAAAAAACGTTTTATAAATAAATTTAATTGACAAATTCCAGATGATGGTGTGAAGTGAACTGGAAATGGTCGATGAAAATGATTTAAGCCCGGAACAGCCATCTGACGTTTGTGGCCAAGTGGAAGTAGGAATTGCTGGGGTAATGGAAGGATCTGCAAAGGGGAGTGAGGAAATTATAACAGGGAGAGTCGAATTCATTATTGCCAAGTGCAAGGCCATCCACTTCCACAAAAACGAAACCCCATCAAGAGGATCTATGAGCTTCATGGACAAAAACTCTCAAACGTCTCCTGTAGTAAGTACAGGCTTTGTGCACCAATTCCACGCCGACTACAAGGGAGATTTCAACGCCAAGGTGGGGTAGTTTTCGTTCAGGGGCTCACCAGCAAGGGATTACTAAAATAGTTTCACACTTTTCAAATCATACTGCCTAGTCTGCCGAAATAAGCAAGCACGCCTGAAAACTAATGGAGTAGTTGTGAAGCATATCCTTTCAAGAGTTCAGTTCTAGAGGGCAAGTGGACTTGATAGATACGCAGTCTTCCCAACAAGGGAAACTAGAGTGGTTTATCAGTTCCATTATAAAAAGTTTGTTGTCTTCAGACGGCTAACTTCAAATAGAGCAGCTGAAGTCACCCACCGGCTACTTGATATTGTTTTAGGGACTCCATAAATTCTACCAAGTGATAAGACACAGAGTATAGTGCTTCTAATCACAGTAATAGTAAACCCTGACACCCACAAAGACAGGGTTCTGTTGAAAGATCCTAGAGGGATATCAAAAATATTCTGGTAGCCTGGATAAATGATAATGATAATCCTACTGATAATGATACTGATAATCATACCGATGATTGGACTATTGAACTTGAATAGTTTCAGAAAAACTCATCTCATCATACGGGCATCAATCAAACTCCCTACAAATCAATGTTTGGAAAAAACAAAAAGTTAAACTTTTCTTTTTGTCTGCCAGCTGAACACCGAGCCATCGTGGAGCACCAGGCTGACAGAGCGACCATCTTCATCGAAAGTAAAGGAAGTGTCGAAAGCCGAAAAAACTCAGCAAGATTCGACGATGTAAAGCTCAAGAGAACAAAGGCAGCCGAAGCGGCAATGTGACAGTACAGTGGATCCCTGAACACACTGGTGTCCAAGGCAACGAGGCGGCAGACAAAGCCGCACTCACCGCAAGCCAATGCGAGCAACCACAGTCTGTCACGTGGTCGGCAATCATGAGCATCCTCAAAAGAAGTATGAAACTTCCTGAGCTGTTGGATCCCAGACGAAAACGAATCTACGGTGCCCCACTGAGAAGGGAAGACGGCACCGGTAGGCGAGCAGAGACACTTCTGGCCCAGCTACGCAGCGGCCACTGTCCAGCCACAGCGTTTTACCGCAGAAACATCCTGAAAGAAGACGCCACCTGTGAGCTGTGTGGTGAAGTGGATACCAACCCAGACCACTTCTTGGACTGCAAGAGCAGCAGGAAAGAGAGAGAGGAGCTCATCCACACCAACAGGTACAAGTCACAAATATTGACACCGACAACAACCACTAAGACGACATGTCACTACTCGCTCCCTTCAGCCCTCCTTGCCTGCTTTTGCTGCTCAAGAGGCGTTTTGACTAAGTGTGTTTGTCATTATGTGAAGGGCCTGTTTATCAGGCTTTACGCAAATTGCCTGACTGAACGTTTCGACGGCAAAATATATGCACATTGTTCCATTAATTAAATTAGCCTTGGGGAATATTCTGTTTCACTTTCAGTTTCAAAGCATCAGGCCTTGAGGCAATAAGAATATTATATGTAAATCGCTTTAAAAATTAGAGAGAACTTGTATGATATACAATATATCATATACTACGATGATAGAAATGATAAGTGAATATAGAAGGATTATAATGACGTAACATCGCACTGTCATCTGACCGATTCTTTTACTTTTTTATTCTTTTTCTGTAAATTTATTGTTTTTATTTATTTTTTAGATTTATTTATAAAAAAATAAAATGACTTCAGAGCTAATAAAGAAGAAATTGGAAATTTAATTGTATTATTAAAAATCAAAAAAAGTATTTTTTAAACCAATTTAAAATATTAAATTAATTAATAGAATAAGTCACATTATCAAACTGTAAGGAAACAGTCTTCGGCTGGTGTTTAGATTTCTTGGAGAAACCTTTAGAATATGATAATGACGAAGCATTACTGAGAAAATGCAAAATTCTTGGAATTTCCTAAATACAATTATACATCAATTTATTTTTACAATTCATGTCCAAAACTAAAGACCCAAAAAACAATTATTTTTCCGAAAAATGATGGTGTCTGAACATTATGGGTGTCTGAACAATCTGGTATTGATAAAATTATACATCAATCTATTTTGGAACCTGATACTCGTTCTATGGTGGCGTCCCTGTCAATCATCTCCATGGTTACCACCTCCTTCTCCTCCTTCCCCTCAATCATCCCCACTCCACTCCTCCTCATCACCACTTTTTCCTCTTCTTCTTTGAAGCGCCTTTGAAGTGCGTGTGTGTGTGCGTGCTTGTGTATGTGTTTGAGTAATTGTGACGGTTGTTCTGAGCAAAAATGCGAAAAAGTTAAAAAAACAATAATAAACTATTTTTTATTCCATCATTATCACCACCATCTTTACTTACACGTTTTTCTTGGAGCTGAGGGCAAGCAAATCCATGGTTTTCATCACTGCATCGTCGTCAGCATGATCCTTATAAATCGAAATAGATTATGAATAATACAATGGTAGAACTAATATGGTTCCAAAGTTATAAGTCCCTGCTCAATTGGCGTAGAGCTGGACGCCACGGGTTGTCTTCAATGGTGGGAGGGACCCTCGCAGTCCCATGGTAACTACCGCCCGTCCTAAGCCGGGCAGCCCACGGTCAATAAGGTGTTACCCGTCACGGCTTGCCTGCTTCAGTGGGTGCCTGGAGCTTAGAGCACAGCTCAACAAGCAGGCCGTTATCTTCACGCACCAAACAACAACTAAATATATAAAAAGATGGAGATTCCAGCTCTCCGTATTGCAAGCTGGAACGTAAGTACTATGCGCACTGGACTGAGTGATGTCCTTCGTGAGATTGAAGACCTTCGCAAGACTGCAGTCATTGATCATGAGCTGCACAGATTAAACGTCGACGTTGCAGCCCTACAGGAAACGCGTCTTCCAGAGTCTGGATCCTTGAGGGAGGAACACTACACGTTCTTTTGGCAGAGAAAAGAAGAAGAGAAGACCAGGGAACACGGAGTCGGCTTCGCCATCAAGAACACCCTGCTTTGCATGTCCGAACCTCCTTCCCGCGGCACAGAGAGAATCCTCACTCTACGCCTTCTCACAGCATCTGGCTTTGCTAATCTTCTGTGCATCTATGCACCGACCATGCAAGCCAGCGCCGAGACTAAAGATCAATTCTACGAACAACTAAACAGCGTTGTTGCCACAGTTCCTGCTTCCGAACACCTCTACCTTCTAGGAGAATTTAACGCCTGTGTTGGTTTTGACCACAACTCATGGCCAGATGCGCTGGGTCACCATGGCATCGGGAAAATGTACGAAAACGGCCAGAGACTACTCGAATTCTGTTGTTACCACAACCTGTGCGTAAGAAACACGTACTTCCAGAACAAAGCCTGTCACAAGGTGTCCTGGAGACATCCAAGATCAAATCACTGGCATCAACTGAACTTGATCATCACCAGGCAAAACTCGTTGAACAACGTTCGCAGCACCAGAGCTTACCATAGTGCCGATTGCGATACAGACCACTCTCTGATCGCGTCAAAGATAAAATTGCGCCCCAAGAGGCTCCACTTCTCCAAGAAAAAATGCCAGCCGAAAATCAACACCTATCAGACCACCCATCAGGCCAAGAACCAGGAGTTCATATATCGGCTGAGGGAGCTGCAACACTGCGACCAAGAGCCTAATGCGGAAGTCAGATAGAACTCGCTCCGGAATACCATCTTCAGAACTGCTTTACTCACGTATGGTAAAAAGGAACACAAGAACACCGATTGGTTCGAAGCGAATGCGGCAGATCTTGAGCCTGTTATTGACGCCAAGAGAAAGGCATTGATCGAATACAAACGCGACCCGAGTCAGTCCACCTTCGAAGAGTTGAAAGCTGCCCGAAGAAAAGCCCAGCAGACGGCTCGACGCTGCGCAAATGACTATTGGCTTCAACTGGCGAATAACATTCAATAAGCGTCAGACGCTGGCAACGTAAGGAGCATGTATGAAGGCATCAAAAAAGCAACAGGCAAGTCAGCAAAGAAGACTGCACCCTTAAAGTCCAAACCAGGAGAGACCATCAAAGACAAGCAAATGGAAAGGTGGGTCGAACACTATCTGGAACTTCATTCCAAAGAAAACTCTGTGACTCAGATAGCACTGGACGCTATTGAAGACTTGCCAGTCTTTGAAGAGCTGGATGTCGAGCCGACCATGGACGAACTCAGCAAAGCTATTGATGCCTCAAAGAGTGAAAAAGCACCAAGAGACGATGGCATCCACCAGAAATAATCAAATGCGGTAAACCGTCTCTACTAGAACCATTTCACAAGCTCCTTTGCCTATGTTGGAGAGGACAGGCGCAATGCCAAGATTGTCACCCTGTATGAGAACAAGGGCGACCGCAGCGACCGCAACAACTACAGGGGCATCTCACTGCTTAACGTCGTGGGTAAAGCTTTCGCACGCGTTGTCCTCAACCGTCTCCAAGTCCTAGCAAGTCGTGTGTATCCTGAATCGCAATGCGGCCTCAGATCAAGAAGATCCACAGTCGACATGATCTTCTCCGTGCGTCAGCTCCAGGAAAAGTGCAGAGAGCAGCGGATGCCGTTGTATATCGCCTTTATCGACCTAACTAAGGCATTCGACCTTGTAAGCAGGAACGGCCTATTTCGGCCACTCAAGAAGATCGGCTGTCCACCTCGGCTGCTCAACATTACAACTTCTTATCGCGAAAACACGCAAGGTGTGGTCAGCTACGATGGGGAGACCTCAGAACCCTTCATTATCAAGAGTGGGGTCAAACAGGGTTGTGTGCTAGCGACTACATTATTCGTTATCTTCTTCTCGATGCTGTTGAACTTTGCATTTAAAGAATCTGCCGAATGTTTCCATTTACACACCAGAAGTGACGGGAAACTGCTGAACATGGCACGCCTAAGAGCAGACAAAAATTCGCACTGTCCTCATCAGAGACATGCTGTTCGCTGATGATGCGGCCCTGGTGTCACAGACGGAGGAACACCTTCAGCAGCTGATGAATCGCTTTGCTCAGGCTTGCAGGGAATTCGGTCTGACTATCAGTATAAAAAAACCAACATCATGGGTCAAGACATTCCTGTTCCACCCTCAATCACAATCGACAAAAGTGCTGGAGGCCACTGACAAGTTCACATACGTGGGTTCCGTCATTACTAGCAGCCTATCCCTCAACATCGAGATTGACAAGAGGCTCGCCAAAGCAGCCAGCGTCATGGCCAGATTGAGGAAACGTGTATGGACCAACAACCAACTGACACGAAACACCAAGCTCAAAGTGTACCAGGCATGCGTTCTCAGCACTCTGTTGTATGGCAGCGAAACGTGGACCACCTATGCCAGGCAAGAAGATCGTCTCGAAAGCTTTCATCTTCACTGTCTCCGACGCATCCTTGGCATAACATGGCAAGACAAAGTCACCAATAACAGCCGTACTCAATCAAGCCAACTCACTCAGCATACACCTCCTTCTATGCCAAAGACGTCTACGCTGGCTGGGTCACGTGCGTCGAATGGAAGAAGGTCGCATACCCAAGGACATCCTCTATGGCGAGCTGGCTACAGGACAACGTCCAGTTGGTCGCCCGCAACTACGCTTCAAAGACGTATGCAAACGCGATCTCTAACTTACGGGTATCGTCCCTGGCAGATGGGAAGAGCTAGCCGATGACCGGAGGGGCTGGCGCCAGACTGTCCACAAAGGCATTAAAAAGGGCGAGGAAGAACGCAGGCAACATCTGGAATCCCGAAGGCAAAGAATAAAAATGAGGCAGCAGAATCAGGCTCTCGATCCTCCATCCGACTTCACCTGCAGCCGCTGCAGCAGAGACTGTCGATCCAGGATCGGTCTGCTGAGCCACTCTAGAAGCTGCCGTCAAACAACACATCAGAGCGCTATCATCATCCCACGAGATGAATGAATGCCAATAAGAACTAATATGGAATTATATTTATTAAGATTAATAATATATTAATTACAATCAATTAATGCACGAGAAATATTAATTTAAAAAATCGAAAGCGCCTGCCAAAGGGCTCACCATGTCGTCAAGGTCATCGACAAGATCGTCATTTTGGAACTTTTCGTAGAACTGATGATGATGATGACGGTGATGATGATCGATTTGCTAATTTTGTTAATTCTAAATGATAGTTTTTTTTAAATATGAATAAATTAATATGAAAATTTTATTACCTTTTTGAAATCTTCTTCACTCATTTTATTATTCCTCTTTTTTTCTTTATGAGCTTCATGCCCATCATCATCATCACCACCAGCACCACGATTATCATCATCTCCATCATCCTCATCATCATCATCACCATCCCTCTCTTCATCATCAGCTTCTTCATGAAGATGGGTATGACTAACTTCTTCATCATCCTCTTCCTCTTCTCCTTCAATACTTCAACAACAACAAATTTTCAACTATAAGTAAAAATATATAGTGAAATAAATCGTAAAGGGTGAAAAAAAATTACATTTTGAAAAAATAGAAAATTAAATAAAGAATTTATATAAAAATCACTCACTGGTTAGCCATTTCGATGAAGTCGTCTTCGATCTCCTCCTCACACTCACCTCCCTCCAGTGCCTCCAATATGTCTGCATCCAGTTCTGAGAGGCAGTAGTAGTAGTAGTAGTAGTAGTAGTAGTAGTAGTAGTAGTAGTAGTAGCAGTAGTAGTAGTAGTAGTAGTAGTAGTAGTAGTAGTAGAAGTAGTAGCAGTAGTAGTAGTAACAGGGCTCGCGCTGTCGAGGGCCACCGGCCAATGGCCCCACTTTTTCAAATTTGGCTCGAAAGAATCCTGATTGGCCCCAAAGAATTTTTCCTAAAAATAGCCTCGTGTTTTAATCCGGTCATTCGCGTGTAGACTATATCAATCTATATACGCTTCTGTCAATATATACAATACTTGTGTTGTATAGCATACTTTGTAATACCGTAAGGTCATTAAAGTCGCATGAAAATAAAAAGATATTAAAAAAGCTATTACTAAGAAATCTGTCAAATGTCTTCCTCAAGTGGTTCTCAGGATAGAAAAGAGGCAAGCCAAAAAGAAAAAAAACAGAGCATTGCAACAAGCATGGAAAATTAATAACAATTGGTCCCGCTTTGACAATATGAAAAATGTAATTTACTGTGATCTATGTATGAAGGTGCAAAATAAAAACTCTTCCTTTTTGATGCAGTAATATTAATAAAAACTCAGTGTTGAGACATCCGAGTTCTAAAGGTAACTGTTAATAAAATTGCATAATTGAGCTCAATTATTTCCTCATTATAAGTATTTTTAAATGATGATTACCTGCGTTCACTTTTTTATAATCCTAGATCACACTAATGCTGTCGGCGCCAGCAAGCAATCAGTGTTCATGGTTTCTACCTGTGAAGTGGCTTTTGGCAAGAATGAAGCAGCGATAACTGCAGCACTCAAAGGTGTATACTTTGCTGCTAAGCAGAATATCGCTAGTTCTGGGGTTCCTGCTTTAAATGCTCATTGCATAGAACAGGGTATCACAACACTAGCCGGTCTAAGGATTGACTTTAGAAGAAAAGTCAGGAAAATCTTTAAGTCTTTAATAAAAACTTAAAGATTTTCCTGACTCTTTATAAACCAATAACAACCTTCAAGTTTTTGTAAATTGCTCACTTTTTGTGTGATGTGCTCAAGCCTATTTCTATATTGTCAAAAATGTACCAAAAGAGGGAGTTGTTTTATTCTGAGATTGCACCCCTTTTAACAGCAACTATTCAAACTTTAGAGAACATGTTAAAAACTAAGTCAGGCCCCATGATGCAGAAGTTTTTAAAGCTTATACCTGAAATTCCAAAGCCTGATGAATTTTGTCTGTGTATTTTTGATTATGAAGGTCACACTATTCGAGACAGTGTGAAACAGAGAACTGAAGCTGAGTCTGTATGCGGAAAGTTTGTTGAACGCATGATAAAAAGCCTCAATAGTAGGTTTTCAGACAACGAGGATGGGTCTGTATTAACAGCAATGAACAATTTTTTTTATCTAAAGTATTTCTGTTTCCGAAATACACTCAGACATAGAAAGAGTATCTAAGTACCTAGAGGCTGTGGGTATCGAGAGCTCGCAACCTGAACTACTCAGCTTCGCCAACTTCACTCGAGTCAGCCATAGCTCTGGTAATAAGTCAGTCACTGACATAAAATCTACAACTAATTTGGCCATTAAAAACTTTAATTCTTATCCAGCATCAGTGGAAGCTGCCAAACTATTGTTACTATCGCCAGAATCAACTGTAGAGTGTGAAAAAGGATTCAGCAGACAAAACTTAATCTAATCTGACTTAAGAAAGAGTATAAATATAAAAAGTTATTATCTCTATTGAAGCCTTCAATTTGAAGGTAAAGAAGTTAAAGAAATGGACTTTGAATGTATTTACAAACTTTGGGCGAATAAGAAACAACGCAGAACAATGAATTAACAATTATATCAGTTTGAATATGCATAAGCGAGTTTTTTTAACATTTAATTTATATTTGTCTGAAAGATTCGCTATAAATTATAGCTATAATCCGTGTTAACTTGTAATAAATAAATTTAATGTTTTCTTAATTATCTTATAAAAATAAAAAAAGAAATTAGAATAATTATTAGAGACCGACCGAAATTCGGTTCGGTTTCGGCGCCGAAATTGCCCATTTTTTTAGTTTCGGTCATTTTTCGGTTTGGGCCGAATATAATTTTACAATTTCGGAAATTTTTCGGTTTCGGCCGAAAATAATTTTGTAATTTCGGCTCAATTTCGGTTTCGGCCGAAATGGATCTCATATTTACCGAAAAACCAAAATTTTTATTTATTTATGTAGTTTATCTAATATATCTGTCTCCTCAATCGAACTATTAAGTTCGGATTCGATTCTCTATTAGATATCTATTAGTTATGGTGGTTGATTTATTTATGGGTGTCATCAGACTAATTATTCGAATAACACAAAAGCATATGGAACAACAATCATGTATTTGAAATTTAAGTAAATTGGGATACGTTCAATGATATTTAACAAATTTTTTTAAAGCAAATTCTATTTTTTTAAACATTTGTTTAAAAAATGTTATTGTCAAAAGTAAGTATCTGTATATCCTCAATCGAACTCGAATTATTAAGTTTGGGTTCGGTTCTCATCTCTATTAGATATCTATTAGATATCATGGTTAATTGATTTATGGGTGACATAAGACTAATTGTTCGAATAACATATACAAGCATGTGGAATTCTAGATATCCATTCTTTGAAAAACACTATATATAAGTCGAACGAACGAGAAGATTTTGCTTCGATTAATTAAAAAAAAATTGTGAGAATGTCGTTGAATCCTATTTGGAAGTTTTTTTTACAAAATGTCAGTCTGACCAAACCAAGCCTGTCAACAACAACAAAAAAATTTTGTTGAAAAACTTTTATTTTTTGGCTTAGAATGTACGCTTGTTTGGATTTACTTATTAAACTGGCATTGTCATCATTAAATACTATTTTTTCATTTTTAATAAAAGTTTGAAAAAATTTCGGTTTCGGCCGAAAATATGATTACAATTTCGGTTTAATTTCGGTTTCGGCCGAAAATTGATATTCAATTTCGGCTTAATTTCGGTTTGGGCCGAAAATGGGATTTTAATTTCGGTATAATTTCGGTTTCGCCGGAATAAAAATATCTATTTCGATCGGTCTCTAATAATTATAAAGCGAAGAAGACACTCTTGGGTTTTATTGATTTGAAGCCGACTAGGAGCTTATTGAGGGTGAGTTTGAAAATAAAAAGTGCGCCTTATACATGGGACTTGTAAAAAAATTGGCCCTACAAAATTTTGGCCTAGCGCGGGCCCTGAGTAGTAGTAGTAGTAGTGGTTGTAGTAGTAGTAGAGCAAACCTTGATGATGTGTTTGTTGTTGCAGTTGGTGAGATGGCATGGGACGAAAGACCTCCCTTCTTATTTCCTTAAAAACACAAAAAATAAGAAAAATTTACTTAAAAATAGAAAAAAATGAAAATGCTTAGGAGAACAAGGTAACAAGAAAAGTACGTGGTTCTGTTGAGTGAGATCATCATCACCACCAGCAGCAGCATCAGCAGGAGGGTGTGTTGCAGGAAGACTGAAGAAGTCGTGTGTGTTTGTGTTGTCGGTGCGTGTTTTCAAGTGTTGCAAGTAGTCGTAGTCGTCCTCAAAAAAGATTCCACAAGCGATCTGCTCCTCTTTCTTCTTTGCCGCGTCCTGAGAAATGGGTTTAATATGCTGATAGTATAGAATCTATACTATTGATCATATAGGTCGAAAAACATGAGTGGTTCACACATACACACACACAAAGAGACACACATACAGATATACATACAGACATACATACACACACCCACAAAAGGTTTCAACCTGTTGGCCAGAGCCTCCAGGAATGAGTTTGAATGTGGTGCAGTTTCGCTTGCTTATGAACCTGGACTTCTTTTTGGGCTGAAAAGAAAAAAATGAGATAAAATAATAGTTTCAGTAAAGTCAAAAGATTTCATGTATTTTATGAATATTTTGTTTCTTTATTATGAAGAGTCAATTAATGTACATAAAATAACAGAAAATATAGATGTTCTAATTTTTTTATTACTTATACCATTTTATTCACATATAAGATAATTATTTGATGCGATTCGCCTAACCATTTTGGCTGAAAACTTAAAAACTGCTAACACGATACTAACGATAAAATCAAACAAAGAACACAAATTTTTGTATTCTTTCAAGCCATTGGTCTCTTCTATTTTATTGCAAAAAAATGTTACAAGTGAACTAGAAATTTTTTTAAAAGTATAAGTGATTTTTGTAAAAACATTTGCAGTGAAGTGATTGTAATAACGTTTCAAATATTAACCATTTTCAGCACAATTTTTAATTTTCACTCCTAAAAATACAGTAAAGTATTTAGATTACTGCTTAGTTAATTTATCTATCCTTAAATATCACTACTTATGAATTTTTTAAAGTAATCCACCCACAATGAATCTACTTTCCAGGTTTCACACACCACACCACTAAAACACCCAAAAAACCACACAAAGTCAATTGAGGACGATGATTGACGAAGCAATTTTCTTGGCAGTTTCTGAGGCGCTTCTTAACTTGTGGCTACTGCGGCCATCCACTCCACCGTACATGCCACGTAGAACCACTTCAAATCCTTTGGTAGACTTGATGATGTTTCTCTTATACCTCTCCAGAGCAAATCGTTGAATGGTAGAAGAGATGCCACGAAGCTTGCATTCAATGAAAGCACTGCGTTCGCAAGTGGTTGTGGCTGCTGTGGCTGTGGTGGTTGGTGAGTCGCCGGTTGTGGCTGTGGCTGGTTTGTAGACGCACTTCTCTTCAACAGTCTGTTTACAATGGATAGAATAATTAAATTGAGGGATTCATTTATAAAATAAATAAATATTTATATTCAATAATTTATGAAAGGTGCAAAGCCAATGAAGGAAGCTCGCACCAAGACAGATGTGTATCCGACATTTCTTGTGTACGTCGTTAAGCTCCTGTCCTCCAGATCGACCACTGACTCCTCTACCAAACACACATTCCGAGGACCTGGAACGAATCTGGGTGATAATGTAGATATTATCCACCAGTGTCATTTGCTGTGTATGCTCTATAATAAATATAATATAATTATTTGGGAAGAGGAGATGGCTTAGTTGGTAGACGTCGGACTTGCAACTTAAAGGTTGCCAGTTCGAATCCTTGGAAGCAACCGTGAACTATCATATACCTAGTGTATATGATGCGGTGTTTGAGACGTATGCATTGAAAGATTTGTACGTCGTGTGGAGTGGCGCCTTGGCGCATAAGAACCATGGTTCTCAGAACCATTGTAAAATGGCATGCGTCTGTCAGGCTGTGAACGATATAAACCAAAAAAAAATATGAAGAGGCCTTATTATTATTATCAACAATTATTATTGTTTTGAAATAAAATTATTATTTTGTAATATTATTATTATTTTGAAATATTATTATTTTTTTTGAAATATTATTATTTTTTTGAAATATTATTATTTTTTTGAAATATTATTATTTTTTTTGAAATATTATTATTTTTTTTTAAATATTATTATTATTTTGAAATATTATTATTATTTTGAAATATTATTATTTTTTTTGAAATATTATTATTTTTTTTGAAATATTATTATTATTTTGAAATATTATTATTTTTTTGAAATATTATTATTATTTTGAAATATTATTATTATTTTGAAATATTATTATTTTTTTTGAAATATTATTATTTTTTTTGAAATATTATTATTATTTTGAAATATTATTATTTTTTTGAAATATTATTATTATTTTGAAATATTATTATTATTTTGAAATATTATTATTTTTTTTGAAATATTATTATTTTTTTTGAAATATTATTATTATTTTGAAATATTATTATTTTTTTGAAATATTATTATTATTTTGAAATATTATTATTATTTTGAAATATTATTATTATTTTGAAATATTATTATTTTTTTGGAAATATTATTATTTTTTTTGAAATATTATTATTATTTTGAAATATTATTATTTTTTTGAAATATTATTATTATTTTGAAATATTATTATTATTTTGAAATATTATTACTTTTTTGAAATATTATTATTATTTTGAAATATTATTATTATTTTGAAATATTATTATTATTTTGAAATATTATTATTATTTTGAAAATTATTGTTATATCTTATAAAATATAATATAATAATATAAAAGGCTCTTATTGCGTCCCCAAAGCAAGCAAGCAACCTCTCGCCCCACTTAGGCAGGTTGTTGGTCTTGATGATCAGTCGTTTGGTGAAGAGTTTGCCCTTCTTTAAGGTCCGACTTATGATGTCGTCGCTCAGAACATGAGTGCTGTGTTGTTGGTGGCGGATGGAATGGTGAGGGTCGATGGTGAGACTATTGGCTACGAAACTACTGATAGTGATTGACACTTGGTTAATATGGATGAGGTTTATTTGGTTTATTATTTTTAAATACTTAATTTGATGTGTCAATGAATATAATGCTAAGATGGAAATAAATTTTGAAGAGCAATCAGCACCTGTAAGGGTTTGGATATCGTTGCCAGAACCCTTGACATATTTGTTCCCATGAAAAAGAATGTTGGTTCAAAGTTGAGAAGTACTTCATTACTGCGCGGATTCTGAAAATTCAAAAAATATTTTGAAAAAAAGTATTCAAGAAAATATGAAAAAAAATTTGGGGGTGGAGAAAGTAAGATATTTCTACCCACCTGAGATACCAACGAAATGTTGAAAAATTTAAGTTTTCAGTTAATTGAATTTAAATGTGAAAATTTTTGAAAATAATATCAGGCTTATTATTGATATTAAAATTTGATAATTAAACTTTAATAATTAAAGTTGATTAGAACTTGTGTTTGAGATTAACCTTAAAATTTAAAGCTTGAATCAAATAAATTTTGTTTTTTTAATCAAAAATTAATTATTTAAAAAACACATAAAAATTATAAATTTGTCAATTAAATCGTAATTTTAGATTTACAAACAAACAGATTAAATGGAAAAACATGTAAAGGGAAAAACACAGATGTTTGACCAAAGAAATCTATTAATTTTATAAAAACTTGCAAAACATTTTTTCATTTTTTTAAATTTTAAAAATTTTATATTTAAAAAAATATTGAATAAAGTGAATAAATAATACTATTATTCTTTATTATTATAATAGAATTCTTTATTATCGTTTATGCATGTTTAATAGGATTCACTCAAAACTATATTTATATTATTTCGAAATTTGTTAAATATTTAGTTTTAAAATATTGTTTTCACTTGATTCATTTTTTTATAAACTACAAATTATAAAAAAATTTGATATACAATTAAAAACAATTATGCCTAAAATTTCTAAAGAAAAAGGGAAAAATGACAAAGCTTTCAAACAAGGTAAGCTTAATAAAATATTTCAAGTAAACAACTCATGGTATTATAAACCCAGTCACAAACAGAAGCACCCAAACTTCTTAATCACCTAGTAGAGGATCTACATTTTGTAGCAAAATTAACCAACAATCCAACACCCGAAGGACTCCGATTCAACAAAGACCTTGGTCAGCACATCCTCAAGAACCCCTCCATCATCGTCAACATGGTGGAAAAGGTGAGCATATGTGGTAGATGATCCAATGCTTTTAATGATTTTTTAAAATTCATTTAGTGCTCGTGGGAATAAACTTATTAATTTTATCATTCGAAATAAATAATCAACCTTTCAATCACTTCTAAATCATCACTCGTTCCATTAGTCATACCCATCTTGCACACCCTCGTCAGACGGGCATTCGACCAACAGACGAGGTGCTTGAGGTGGGACCGGGAACGGGCAACATGACCGCCCGTCTGCTTGAGAAGGCCAAGCATGTGAGTGCCTGTATGCTAATGAGTGCTATCATCATCATGACCATCATTATCATGCTCTTCATCATCACCATCATCACCATTAGGTGACAGCCTTTGAGATGGACGCCAGGATGGAAGCAGAGTTGGTGAAGCGATTCGTTCAGAGGTAGGCGATGTGTCATATGAAATTATTACTATTATTATAAGGCAAAAAATAATTTAAAAGAATAATAATGATGGAAGAGGATTGTTTGTTTATGGGCTGATGAAATGCATCTTGATCACCCAACACACCACTGTACCCATCTTGACCACCCAACACACCACTGTACCCATCTTGACCACCCAACACACCACTGTACCCATCTTGACCACCCAACACACCACTGTACCCATCTTGACCACCCAACACACCACTGTACCCATCTTGACCACCCAACACACCACTGTACCCATCTTGATCACCCAACACACCACTGTACCCATCTTGACCACCCAACACACCACTGTACCCATCTTGACCACCCAACACACCACTGTACCCATCTTGACCACCCAACACACCACTGTACCCATCTTGATCACCCAACACACCACTGTACCCATCTTGACCACCCAACACACCACTGTACCCATCTTGACCACCCAACACACCACTGTACCCATCTTGACCACCCAACACTCCACTGTACCCATCTTGACCACCCAACACACCACTGTACCCATCTTGACCACCCAACACACCACTGTACCCATCTTGACCACCCAACACACCACTGTACCCATCTTGATCACCCAACACACCACTGTACCCATCTTGATCACCCAACACACCACTGTACCCATCTTGATCACCCAACGCACCACTGTACCCATCTTGATCACCCAACACACCACTGTACCCATCTTGATCACCCAACACACCACTGTACCCATCTTGATCACCCAACACACCACTGTACCCATCTTGACCACCCAACACACCACTGTACCCATCTTGATCACCCAACACACCACTGTACCCATCTTGATCACCCAACACACCACTGTACCCATCTTGATCACCCAACACACCACTGTACCCATCTTGATCACCCAACACACCACTGTACCCATCTTGACCACCCAACACACCACTGTACCCATCTTGACCACCCAACACACCACTGTACCCATCTTGACCACCCAACACACCACTGTACCCATCTTGACCACCCAACACACCACTGTACCCATCTTGACCACCCAACACACCACTGTACCCATCTTGACCACCCAACACACCACTGTACCCATCTTGATCACCCAACACACCACTGTACCCATCTTGACCACCCAACACACCACTGTACCCATCTTGACCACCCAACACACCACTGTACCCATCTTGACCACCCAACACACCACTGTACCCATCTTGACCACCCAACACACCACTGTACCCATCTTGACCACCCAACACACCACTGTACCCATCTTGACCACCCAACACACCACTGTACCCATCTTGATCACCCAACACACCACTGTACCCATCTTGATCACCCAACACACCACTGTACCCATCTTGATCACCCAACACACCACTGTACCCATCTTGACCACCCAACACACCACTGTACCCATCTTGATCACCCAACACACCACTGTACCCATCTTGATCACCCAACACACCACTGTACCCATCTTGATCACCCAACACACCACTGTACCCATCTTGACCACCCAACACACCACTGTACCCATCTTGATCACCCAACACACCACTGTACCCATCTTGATCACCCAACACATCACTGTACCCATCTTGATCACCCAACACACCACTGTACCCATCTTGACCACCCAACACACCACTGTACCCATCTTGACCACCCTCAACACCCCTGCCCTACACTGACCACTTTTCATATCATTGTACCCACCTACCAAACCACTGCCCTACTGCACCCATCCACCCTCTACCAAATTATATCCACCCCTGCACCCACTGCACCACAGCCCATACAAACACCGTCTCAAAGTGCTCGTGGGCGACGTCCTCAAGGTGGACGAACTGCCCTACTTCGACGTCTGCGTCGCTAACCTGCCCTACCAGGTTCGCTTTGCCATCATCATCATCACCACCACCATCATCATCTTCAGTTTGATGTTCATCATCATCACAATCGTAATCATCATCATCACAATCGTAACCACCATCATCATCAGCATCATCATCCACACTATACCCCTCAGATCTCCTCCCCCTTCATCACCAAACTCATCACCCACAAGGCTCCCTTCCGTTGCGCAATGCTCATGTTCCAACAGGTTACACTGTTGCCTTAGTAACCTGCCGATCAATCATTCCTAATTAATCAACTAAATTAAAAATAATTTGATTTAATTTAAAACTTTTAAATAATAAAAATTAATTAATCACTTTTGTATTAGTTCATTCCCATCATTATCACAAAATAATGTAAGAGCAAAAAAGCGACTTTATTTAAAGTTTCAAGACATCTTCAAGGCTTAATCTTTCAGAGCATCCACCACCAATTCAACACTTTTCCCACCACAGGAGTTTGCCCAGAGGCTGGTTGCCAAGCCTGGAG
The DNA here is from genome assembly GCA_943735955.1 of Piscicola geometra. Lineage (NCBI taxonomy): Eukaryota > Metazoa > Annelida > Clitellata > Hirudinida > Piscicolidae > Piscicola > Piscicola geometra. Next base: position 12,929,232 of record OX030957.1, on the reverse strand, counting down.
ACAAACTCTACTGCAGGTGCTCTTACCATTGGTTTTGAATAATATTGATTTTTAACCCTATTCTGATTATTATTATTATTATTTATTATTATTAGTATTTAATTTTTTTATTTTGTATCATTTTTATTATTATGCAGGCTTTCCTTGAATGTACAGCTCTACACCAAAGTCGACCTGATTATGAAGGTGCTACTAATAACTCAATCGAATTAAAATGAACTTTAGTTTTTTCAAGTTTAATCAAGTTTCTTAATTGATTTTCTCTTTACTTCGTTATCACTATATTATATATTTTAATTAGGCACCATTACACCAACCCACACACACACAAACACACAAACAAACACACACACACCTAGGTGGGCAAGAACAACTTCAGACCGCCTCCCAAGGTCGAGTCAGCAATTGTTCGCATTGAACCACGCCACCCCAGACCTTCTGTCAACTACCAGGTATCCAGCATAGTTTCTTTGATAGGGACAAAATGGACCTTAATACAAATTGAAGAAAAATCTTTAAATGGACCTTAAAACAACCAATCGGAGTGCATAAAAATCATTCAAAAATTCATAAAAAGTATAAAAATTATTTTAAACATAACTATGATAAATAAATCAATAAAAATATTACACATAATGGTGATAACCATGAAAGTATCATCATCATTAGGAGTGGGACGGCATGGTGAGGATCTGCTTCAGTCGCAAGAACAAAACCCTTTTAGCCGAGTTCAAGTACCTGCTCTGCCCTTCATCATCATCATCGTCGTCATTTTCATTTCAACATCATCATTATGCATGTTTTAATTTAGATTAACTTTATTTAATGTATTTAATCAATGCGATTAGAATTTTCATGATTAAATAAGGTCTGTAATTAGTCTTCGAAAAATCGTAAAATATTCATCATTTAACTACGGGTATTTCATATATATTTCGATTATTTAAATTTGCAAAAATTATGAATTATTCATAAAATTTCCATGTACTTCACAAAATCCATTTGTCCTCCCAGGCAGAAAAACGTGTTGCAGATGCTCGACAAGAACTATCGGATCTTCTGCAGCCTCAAGAAACAGGTGAGTCCACACCACAGCTTGCAATGTCACTCCTTGCGTACACAATAGATATGGCAATAATACACTAAATTTTTCTTCATCTATCGAGTAAAACATTCTACATTACCAACACTTGCACCACAGCTAGTTAAGTTTTAACTTCATCGATATGATTTATATTTTAAATTAAACGAAATAATAAATAATAAACAAGTAAGTTTTAAATGTAAGAAAATATTTTAAGTTATCAATTTGAAAAGTCCATAAAAAAACGTTCCCAACACCCGCACCACAGCCAGTCCCTGTCGACTTCAGCATCAAGGAGCTGGTTGAGAGCACCCTGGCATCCAACCACTTCAAAGAGAAGAGGTCACGTTCCATGGATGTCGATGACTTTCTCCTGTGAGTGTGTTGCGAACTTTTGAATTATTTAAATTAATTATTATTTATAGCTTATAATATTATTTTAATTAATTATCACTTAATACTCATACCTAGCAATTTTTCTCGTGCATTTTTTGGTTTCACTTATCTTCCATCCATCCAGACTGCTGCACTCCTTTAATTCGTCTGGAATTCACTTTTCTTAGATTTTTCATTTTTATTCTTTTTAGAATTATTTTTTTAATTCTGTGAATATTCCACAAAAGAATTATTAGTTAAATGTTAAGGTGATTATTTGAATTGACTGGAAATATAATATGAATGAATTTCTTTTGGGTATGTCATCTATCAAAATCCGATACGAAAGCATTTTCGAAAGAAAAACTAAATAATTTAAAGTGGTTAAGGGGTTTAAGCAACGCACATTTTCGACCTCTGTAAAAATCATGAGAAATGTGAAAGCTTTAACAAATATTTTTGCGACGTTGGGATAAGTGTTTGCCAAAACGGAAACTGATATAGTATTTGTGTCTCACGCTCGGTTGTTCTCGCTTGGAGACCCCCGCCTTCATACAAACATATACCCATACATTTATAAGTAGTTTGATTGGCCGAGCGTTAATATATGCATGACTTTGATTGGTCACTACGTGTGTAAAAACATGACTAAAACATATATTACGCAGCTTTAAGATTAACATTTTATAGCTAACGGCACTGTTTATTTACTAATATCAGCTGATGTATGTAAGACATGAAAATAATGATAAATAAAGGCGGCCATTTTTTTTTATCTTTCGGCAACTATTTGATACGAGATATATCGTAAAATGAACAAGAATTATGGCTTATTTACTTCTAGAATATTATTATGACCTGAATGAAAAAGATAGAAACAATCAAAGTCGAAAAAATTTCATCGAAATGATTTATTGCTCTAATAATTAGAGTCTAATTTGCAGCATATCCTTTGCAGCTTTAACAAATTCAAATCTGTTCACAGTCGTTTACAAATTAAGTTTTTACCACTTTATTAAACTCGATATGTTAAAAATGTAAAAATATTGTGAAATTGTTCACTAAAAAAATGTTGGCATAATATTGGTCAGAGGACTAAAAGTCATCAGCATGTTTTACTAATAAAACGTGGGTAGATGTTTCATAATTTTAAAGTATTTTCTTTTGCCTATCAGCAGTCAGAATATTTCTTCTTGGATAGTCCTGACATGTTTTATTTTAAATCTTTTTATCAATGTCAGCTACCATGATAAAAAATAGGTGGTTAAATTAAGTTGATAATGGGTTTGAAAATATTATAGAACAGTGTCATAATGTTGAAAAAAAACCTATTTCACTGTTAGTGGGCAAGTCACTTCAAAACCCAACAGGCCATAGGCTGCTCCATTCTCTTGACTGATCTCTTTTGCTTCTGCTGGTGCACATGGAATGTGCTTGGTTTTCTTTAGCTCAAATCTCTTCTAGACCTTTGTATTTTGTTGTTGTTGAATGAGTGACAATGAATAAGCCTTATTCAATAAGGAAGGAACATACTCTCTCAGTGGGATGGTTTTCGAGAATAAAAACAATTGATGCACTATCTTTTACGTGAAATACTTAATAATAGGTTTTTATTACCTTCAATTAAGTTTAAACTTTTAAAAATTAAGTTTTACGTGAAATACTTAATAATTGGTAAAATAGAATATTTTAAATTTATAAGATATTTTTCACCATATTACTAGTAAAACATTTTTAATAAATTAAAAGATATTATGTGAAATTTTTCAATAAAAAAGTTGTTGCATAATATTGGTCAGAGCACTAAATGTCATAGGCAAAATATAAATTATTTTATTTTGCCTATTAGCATTACCACACAGCTATTTAAACATTGGAAACTTGTCTTCAATAATTGTTATGGATGTGTGCTTGTGTGTATGTGCATTTTATGTTTGGTGGACTAATCAAATGCATGCATACTAATCAACGCTGGGCCAATCAAACTATATGAGTATATGTTTGTATGAAGGCGGGGGTCTACAAGCGAGAGCATCCTCACGCTCTTCAGGGAAAACGAAAAAAAGGGCAGGCAAAAAAACGAAGGGGGTACCACGTAGGATAAATAAAGAAGGTTTGAGATGAATGGCAATCAGAAAACCTAGAGGATTGGAGGACATTGGTTGGAAGTTCTTTTGTGGTGCCCAAAAGTTTCAGACTCAGAGATCAGTTGCCAGTAGCAGTCACCACAGGGAAAACTCTAGAAAACGTCTGAGTTGACTTGGTCGCTCTGCATTGAACTTCTTCTATTTAATTTATGTTTATATTTTTAGAGTTGTCATTAAAGATTTTGTTGAGGTGCGTTCTTGCTTGTATTTGAACGAGACGGTTTACTTTGGAAATCGTACTCATAATTTATGCAAATGAGATTAACGATTGACATAGACAAATTTTCTATGTTTAAATCGCTGTATGGTTATAAAACGGTATAGCTAACACGCAAAATAAAATACTTTAAATTAATAAGATTTTTTTCTAAAGAGTTAAAAACCACGCAGATCTTTTGACCTGTTTTTATGTGAATAATTTTAATTTCAATGTGAACAGATTTGACATTACTGAGTAAAATTATTATTAATTACTCAAAAAAGTATTCATAAAAGAAGTAAAGAAGCTTTATTTATTGTTCATTTAACGATATTACTCGCCTCAGATAGTTTGCCGAAATATATACCAGATCTGACATTACTGAGTAAAATTATTAATAATTACTCAAAAAATTATTCGTAAAAGAAGTAAAGAAGCCTCATTTATTGTTCATTTTACGATATATCTCGCCTCAGATAGTTTGCCGAAATCTAAAATAACATGGCCGCTTTTTGTTATTGTTAGAAACCAACAATCAGCTGATTCAAGAAATAAATAAATATTGCCATCAGCTGTTTTTATATTGCTATGTCTATGCTTCCGAGTACGATTTCCAAAGTATCCCGAACGAGACACTTGATGGCGCGAAGAGAGAATAAGAAGAAAATAAGAAGAAGAAAAACAATGCGGATAAACTTTATTCGAATTCTCTACTCAAAATGAATTGATAAAAATCAGACCAAACATAAATCAAATCGAGAAATTATCAATAGTAAAGTACAAATACCTTTGCTAAAAGTAAGTTAAGATAATGGTTAGAAATCTACTTTTGTTCATAGTTCAATGGGGAAGACAAAAAGGCACGGATATGAATCATGGAAACTCAAAAGATTTCGAATTAAAGTGATGTGAACGGACATTGGGGGTGGTGCTTGATAGTCAGGTGGATGCAAAAATATTGCATTTATGAACTTTGAACGGCAAAATAAGACTTTAATTGGAATATTGATTGCTGGAATGAAAAAAACTGAGCAAGAAGCTTCACTGATCTTTGCTGGGTGAGATGGAGGGTTGCTTAGGGTTCTCATTTGAAATTTCATCTCTGTTGAGTTGAGCTTAAGATATTGAAAGTCAGTTAATAATTTCAAAGACAAAATGTTTGTGCAAGGAAATTAATGATTGCAATATCTACCCGAGTAGCTCTACTCTATACAACAAACACATATTTTATAACCAGAAAAATCAAGTAGGACCTTAAAAGTTGCATTAATAAATTAAACATTTTCATTAATGATAATATATTAAATATATATATATATATAATTAGATTATTTTTATATTTTTAATTAACAATTTAGTTATTATAATTAACAAGTTTAATATTTTAAAAAATCAACTTTTCTCATTATCAAGTATTTAAAGAATGATTGTATTATTGAAGAAAACTAGTATGAGTATAACTTCACATAATTTGAAATTTCCGTTAATATTTAAGTATTATTATTAATAAATATATATTTGCACAAATTGTGTTCATGGAGAAAGCTAAAAAAAGAAAATGAAATTCCCCTTAGTTCACGCCAAAGATCGCTTGGAAGATTTCAGTTCCAAAAATAACGGCTACAGAGGTGAGCGAGAGGGAGGTGAAGATGATGGGCAGGGTGATCGCCGTTACTTGGATAGCTGTCGAAGGTTGATGGTAGAAGTAACGGATTTTGTAGCATTGGAGATGGTGGTAGTGTGAGATTGATTATACATTTGAATTATGGTAGAGTGGTTGTTTAGTAGAATGGTTTTTTAATAGGAAATTGGTACATAAATTGTGTTTTAGTGTGTCAGTAGTGGAGTTAAGAGATCCAAATCAGCAAACTAAAGTCACAAAAGCAGACGATATTCTTGAAATTCATCATTGACATTGAATCAAAATATGTATTACACTTTGTAGGAGACAAAGATAAAACGACAAATTTCCTCTAAGCCACCAAACACTAACATTTCTCCTGGATCGTCATGTTGTCTTTGGGGGTGGCAACAGTTGTGATGTTTATGGTGACAGCTGTGGGGTTGATGAAGTTGTGTGCATGATGAGCGGTGATGATGATGATGGTGGTGAGAAGGATAATGATGATGATGATGACGATGATGATGAGAAAGAGGAGGATGCTGATTATTGGTAGTTGTGTTGATGTTGATGAAGATGGGGTTGTGTGCAAGATGAGAAACAAATTAAACGATGAAGAAGCCTGAAATAAGAAATATCTCAGAAATGAACTGCGAGGAAACCTGTAAAAGTCGTGTTTGTAACAGCACTTGTGGTCACTTGAAAGGAAAAGAAGAGGCGTGGTGAAAAATGAACTTCCTATTAATTCACTATAAATGCTTATTAGTGAAACTATTATTTATTAATATTTTTATTATTTAATAATCATTAATATTTATTCCTTATTTTTATTGTTACACTCGATAAGATAATTTTAAAGCATGTAATACTACCTGCAATTGCTCCTGCCACTGAAAAAAATATATTAGTTTAGTTTTATGTGTTGTGTATTTTTCCACAAAATAAGCATACAAAAACTCAAAAGATGAAAACACAAAGACAATAATTATCCTCATTATCATCATCATCATCATTATTATCATTATTATCACCGAGCGGGCGCAAATTAAAAGGCAGAAAAATCTCTTTTTGCACGACTAAATGACCTACATAGACAAGAAGAAAAGCAGCAGCAGCAACTACAACAACCACTGCATGCGACTCACCTAAGTAGTTACAACGGGCTCCCGAGTAGCCGGGCTTACACCTGCATCGGAAGCTATTGATCAGGTCCTCACACTGTGCCGTGCCCCCAGGCTCGCAGTCATTATTAAGGCAGTCATCTATGTCTGTGTGTGTTTTAGATGCTCTTTTTAAGTGTTTATTTCCAATTTATATTTATTTTGTATTTGTTTATTTTTGTGTGGTCTTTATTACTCACAGTCTGACAGACGCCACTCACACGACGTACACACCTCTCAATGCATCCGTCGCAAACTCCACATCATATACAATAGGCATATGATAGCTCACGGTTGCTCGTCAGGGACTCGAACTGACAAGCTTTACGTTGCAGGTCCGACGTCTACCATCTAAGCCATCCCCGCTCACCACCCCCGTTTTAAGTGTTTTGTTGAAACAAAATGGCTCACTTTGCTCGCAGAGAGTTCCTTTAAAGCCAGCGATGCAATCGCAACGGAAAGTGCCAGGAGATGTGCTGTTCAGACCATCCTTGCACGTGCCGTAAGAGCCACAGCCTGGAGCAGACTGTTCTCGGGTGCGGTTGTACAAACAAGCATCCACTTCTGCAGGTGATGGTGATGATGGTAGTGGTGTAGCATGATGATGATGATGATGATGGTGGTGGTGGTGTAGCATAATGATGATGATGGTGATGATGATGATGATGATGAGAATTTCATGATGACGATGACGAGAAGGTTATGATAGTTATTGTCATAAGGTAAAAAAAGCATTACTTGAATTGCCAATCTAATCTGAATGCACTCACGAAGGCAGCTTCCATTGTTGAATGTGAACCAAGTGTTGCACAAACAGTTGTAAAAGCCATCAGTGTTATTACACACTCCACTCCCACAAATGTTCGGATTGGCAGTGCATTCGTCAGTGTCAGTGAGGCACGTCGGAGGGGAGTATCCGCTGTTCATGCAGACGGAACAGCCTGTCGCTGCACTCCAGGACGGTTCTGGACAGCTGGCCACTTGCTTACAGTCCACCCCGAAGTTTGGATAGGTGCACGCTGTAATGAGGTTGCAAGAATGGCGATGTAGTAAAATACAAATATTAAAATACCATACAATACAATAAAATACAATACAAAACAATAAAATACAATACAAAACAATAAAATACAATACAAAACAATAAAATACAATACAAAACAATAAAATACAAAACAAAACAATAAAATACAATACAAAACAATAAAATACAATACAAAACAATAAAATACAATACAAAACAATAAAATACAATACAAAACAATAAAATACAATACAAAACAATAAAATACAATACAATACAATAAAATACAATACAAAACAATAAAATACAATACAAAACAATAAAATACAATACAAAACAATAAAATACAATACAAAACAATAAAATACAATACAAAACAACAAAATACAATACAAAACAATAAGATACAATACAAAACAATAAAATACAATACAAAACAATAAAATACAATACAAAACAATAAAATACAATGAAATGCAATACAATAAAATGCAACAAAATAAAATACAATACAATACAATAAAATACAATACTATAAAATACAATACAATAAAATACAATACAATAAAATACAATACAATAAAATACAATACAATAAAATACAATACAATAAAATACAATACAATAAAATACAATACACTAAAACACAATACAACAAAATACAATAAAAGAAAACACAATAAAATACAATACAATAAAATAAAATAAAATACAATAAAATACAAGAAAATAAAATACAAGAAAATAAAATACAATAAAATAAAATACAATAAAATAAAATACAATAAAATAAAATACAATAAAATACAATACAATACAATAAATCACAATACAATAAAATACAATACAATAAAAAAAAAGAAAATACAATACAATAAAATACAATACAATAAAATACAATAATATATAATAAAATACAATACAATAAAATACAATAGGATAAAATACAATACAATAAAATACAATACAATAAAATACAATACAATAAAATACAATACAATAAAATACAATACAATAAAATACAATACAATAAAATACAATACAATAAAATACAATACAATAAAATACAATACAATAAAATACAATACAATACAATAAAATACAATACAATAAAATACAATACAATAAAATACAATACAATAAAATACAATGCAATAAAATACAATACAATAAAATACAATACAATAAAATACAATACAATAAAATACAATACAATAAAATACAATACAATAAAATACAATACAATAAAATACAATACAATAAAATACAATACAATAAAATACAATACAATAAAATACAATACAATAAAATACAATAATATAAAATAAAATACAATAAAATAAAATACAATACAATAAAATACAATAATATAAAATAAAATACAATACAATAAATACAATACAATAAAATACAATACAATAAAATACAATAATATAAAATAAAATACAATAAATAAAATACATTAAAATACAATAATGTAAAATAAAATACAATAAATAAAATACATTAAAACACAATACAATACAATAAAATAAAATTTAATACAAGAAAATACAATACAATAAAATAAAATTTAATACAAGAAAATACAATACAATAAAATAAAATTTAATACAAGAAAATACAATACAATAAAATAAAATTTAATACAAGAAAATACAATACAATAAAATACAAAACAATAAAATAAAAAACAATAAAATACAATAAATACACTGAAATACAATACAATACAATAAAATGCAATACAATACAATACAATACAATAAAATAGAATACAATACAATACAATAAAATAGAATAGAATACAATACAATACAATACAATACAATACAATGGGATGTAGTGCAAGACAATACAATACAATAAAATGGGATGTAGTGCAAGACAATACAATACAATAAAATGGGATGTAGTGTGGGTTTGTGTGTTTTAATTTGCTTTTTTTGATGTCTTCAATGGGTTTGAATGAGCTTTCATGCAATGTTTTCGGGTATTTTTTGTGATAAGTTTTTACTCTTTGCTGAGCTGGCTAGTGTGTTGTGCTGGGATCAATCTGCAGTTAACATTAGTGTTCTATACTTGCACTCACGAATGCCGGCTCTTGAATTAGCTGGATCCAAACTGAATCCTGCCTTGGATTCACATTTGTAGCTTCCGTTCGTGTTCATGCAGTTCGTGCTGCTCAAGTCACAGGTTCCATTCCCGTTGGTACACTCGTTGAGGTCTATGTTGTGGTGGTTGGTAGTTTTATCTCCTTAACAGTTTTTTCTTGGATTTTTGAACTGATGTCTTGTCGATGGGCATGTTAAATCAAAAACCCAAAAAAAACGGAAATTTAAAATGCAAAAGAACAGAGAAGTTTATGAACCTTCGCATTTGTTCGATTTCTCTTCATAGCCAAGAGCGCATGTGCAGTTGCTGCTAGAAGTGCAGAACGAGCAACCAGGAGACGGTGTGCAGTTGAGAGTCGCTGTTGTATTTTTATGATTTTTTACTTCCTTATTTTACAATCCACTCTCAGTCAAATATCCATTATCCCCCATCCATCCATCCACCATCCATCACTTTCCATTCACCTTTCATTCACCCCCCCCCCCCCCCATCCATCCATCACCTCGCATTCACCCCCACCATCCATCCTCTACCAACCCCCCCTTCCATCCCCCATCCACCACCCACCACTAGGTTCGCATTTCTGATTTACGAAATTGTATTCAGAAAAACAGCTGCATGTGAACGACGCGTTGATGTTGTTGCAAACTTGCTCGCAGTTGCTCAAGCCCAGAGCACACTCATCCACGTCTGCACATGTGGTTCATGTTTGTGATGATGATGAGGATGATGAAGAGGATGAGGATGATGAGGAGGATGAGGATGATGATGATGATGAGGATGAAGAGGATGTGATGGAGGTGATGAGGATAATGAAGAAGAAGATGATAGTGATGAAGAGAAAGAGAATGATGATGAAGAGAATGATGATAGTGATGAAGAGAAAGAGAATGATAATGAAGATGATGATAGTGGTGAGGATGATCTTGTTTTTTTGTGTGAAAGAAATGTATGAAATTAAATTTTTTATGTGCTGACAATCGAACAGACTAACACATACTCACACAAACACAAACCCGCAAAAACACAAACACACACATATACTCACACACACACGCACACACACACACACACATACACACACAAACACACACACACACACATACGCACACACATACACACATACATACACACACACACACACCAATGCACGTCGTGTTATCTGTTGACTTCACGAATCCAGAACGGCAGTCACAGCGGAAAGAGCCGAAAGTATTGACACACGTTTCAGAGAGGGGGTTGCAAGTGCTGGTATCCAGGCATTCATTAACATCTGTTTTGTTATTGTGGTAGTTGTTATGGATTGTTGTGGTTTGTTGTGGTGTTGTTGTAATGGTGATCATATTGTTGTAGTGATGTTATTTTTATCGTGTTTAAAAAATATATTTTTGCATTGGAGTATGTAGGAGAAATATAGAAGTTTCCACAGAGTTGGGATGGTTGCAGGGTGGTGTTGTGGAGTAGTGGTGCGACCTTGGCAGTAGTCCAAGTTGTCCTTGGTGGTTCCGGATGGACATGTGACGTTACACGTGTAGCCTTTGAAGGGCGGATTAATAGTCGTCGACCCGTTCGTTTGCTGTTGTTGTTGTTGTTGTTGTTGAGTGTTTTTTAATCGAATCACAAAAACAGCGAACACGCGAAAAAACAACGTGAGCAACGATTCGGTGAAACAACAATAGAAATCAATACTGAAAACTACATCGATTCTGAAATCAGGTTTGAAATTATGAAGCTCTTCAGTAACTGCATCTCGCCTTGTATAAAGCCACCAGTTGCGCTTCTGGCAAGGTACTGCAGTTCCCTCTGCACTCAGTGCTGAGGCAAAAGTCCAACAACTTGTCACATTTTTCACCTTTGTGATTAATTTTTAATTTCAACTTTCTCAAATGTGTTTCATTCAGTCAACATTCGAGAACTTAAATGTTTCTAGCATCACCATGCTTGCTTTACACACCGCTGTAGATGCCGTTGACACAGCCGCATGTAACCGTTCTGAATAGGTTCGTTTGGTTGGTGCTGGAAGACAAAACATCCCACTGGCAAACTCCATTGGCACTGCAAGGACACATCAGGACCGGAATCTTCAGCTCTGCCATGACCCTCCCCTCAGTGCTGTTGCCTTCAAAGCTGGGTAGAGGGAGGAGAGACTTTCAAAAAGATTATTCCATTTCATTATTTAATTATTCCTTTTTCAAGTTCACATGAATTTTTTTCTAAGTTTGATTCAGCACGACAAGCCGACCTCAGCTCAAAGTATTCCGTACTGGCAGGCTGGTACGAGAAGTCCCACTCGAGACAGTTCGAGTCCTTGCAGACCAGCTGACCCCCCGTCAAATTGGCACGCAGGTTCCACTTGCCAGTGGTTGTGTTTCCCGGGGGCTTAATGCTAATGCTGATCACGGTGGTGGTGTTGACCGTGAATCTCGCTTCTGTTGTCACACTCGTCAGTCTTGCCACGTCATTGGCTGTGTGGATGTGAAAGCTGCTTGAGAAACTTTGGGATGTATCAACGTCTATTCAAAGCTGTGAGAAGAAACTTTCTGGTGCATTGGAATTTGTAAACATCAAATGTTTAATTCTATTCGGGACCCACCTGCACTTTCGTTCACCAGAACAGAGCCAGTTGCAGAGGAGTTGAGGGTCATTTGCGAAAACTTGTTGTCAGCTGTGGCGCAGATGTCGTACAAGCAAGCCCTGTTCAAGCTGCCCTCTTTTGTGCATTTAGTTTTCGCTTCTGTATGTGTGTGTGTGTGTGTGTTTGTGTGTGTGTGTGTGTTTGTGTGTGTGTATGTGTGTGTGTTTGTGTGTGTTTGTGTGTGTGTGTATTTGTATGTGTGTGTGTGTGTGTGTGTTTGTGTGTGTGTGTGTGTGTGTGTGTGTGTGTGTGTGTGTGTGTATGTGTGTGTGTGTGTGTGTGTGTGTGTGTGTGTGTGAGTGTGAGTGTGTGTGTGTATGTGTGTGGACATGGTTTTAATGACGTCATAATTGAGTAAACCAAATCATCACACAAAAGCACGCCGACACCGAGCAATCCAAGCTGGCAAGGCGGCACCTGTGATGTTTATCCGACAGTTGCCTCCCTCCTCCAGGAAGACGGGAGTGAAGCTGGCATCGATGAAGCCGTTGAAAGATTCGCCTGCGCTAGTGTTGTACCAGAAGAAAGACTCCGATGCTGTCAACTGCCCTGTGAGTTTGTGAATAAAGTTGTTGAATATTCATTTGATTTATGACATTTATTTTTGTAAAGCTTTTCAGATACCAAAAGTTGAATTTTTAAAAGTGTTTTTTTATTTCGATAGAATAACGCCTATTTGATTTGAAATACTTTTTTCATGATTTTACTGTGAAATGTTTATTTTGCTCATTAGCATATAGTCAATTGGGGTTTTTAATTCTTTGCTTCATAATTTTTACAAATTGACGTGCGTATATTTGTTGGTTCAGGTGAAATAATTACGAAGAAAATAATTCAGTGAGTAAAGTTGAGCTTACTTTGCAACAATACTAAATGAATTTAAAATTGTAATGAATTTATTCAATTTATTTCATTTAAACGTGGACAAACTCAAGGCTTACAGGTCTGTCCTAGTCTGAAAATGTCGAGTTCACTTGAAGTGAGAGGAATGGTGGTGCGGTTGGGGTAAGACAGGTCATTATCCATCTTGCCATCGAAAATTCCGTACAATCCTTAAAAGAAATGATGTGGTGAAATAGCATGACAAAAATAGATAATGTAGAAGATAGAATTGAGTGGTGAAATTGAATTTTTAAATGTTATGTTTTTAAAATATCGATTGAAAAGATGGAACGATGAGCGAGATGTGAGGTTAGTACGCGAATTTGAAGAGCAACTAGTGAATTGCGGAAATTTACCGCGCTTAGTATGAGAAAATGGTTGGAAAAATTGTTTTAAAAGGAAAAAGGTTTGATAGAAAAGTGGTTTAAGAACCAATTAGGCTTTTGTTGAAGAGTTCATCTGGGAGGGAGAGTGTCAGACTGAGAGACTTGTCGGCGATGGAGATTGAAGCACTGCTACCTGAATAAGAAGTGATCGATGATCCTACAGTAGTTACACTTTTAAACTCTATTTGTATCTTTATTTTACATCTCAGTTTCATATTGAACCTGCCTAAATTAATTTCATTTAATTTAAAAATTAAATCTCTAGTTTTAGAATCTTACCACTGGGGAAACTGAGCTCTAGCGTTTCTATCTTCCTTCTCACTCCAACATTCTTCACTCCTTCGTAAATGCCTGTCAGGTTGCTGTAGTACCACTCGGTCAAAGCTTCTGTACCCGTTTCGTCCATTATTACAAATCCTAAAAAAATATTTTTTCATTTTATATATATTTAAAATGGTTAATGCTTTTATAGGAGTTGAAAAAGTCGGTTTTAAACCGAAAACAAAAATAATATTGGAAAAAACAGTTTTAATTTTTTATTTAAAAGGTTTTGACTAAAAAAAATTGAAAAACTGGAAACGATTTAAAACATACTTTGTCGGTCCTTAGTGAGTGTGATGCTAATTTTTGAGGATTTAACATTTTCAGAGAAGTCGTAGAAAGAAAATCCTGTGAAGATGGTAGCGTTGCTCAAGCGTCCATCGGCTTCAATGTACCTTGGATGGGATTCGAGGGTGAAGTTTTTGTTTTGTTTTTTTTAGTCTATATCGTTCACAGCTTGACAGACGCACGCCATGTTACAATGGTTCTAGGAACCATGATCCTTATGCGCCGAGACGCAATACAATGTTTGACTTATTTTTCTAAATGCGAATAGAGCGTGAAATTTAAGCAGTAGTTATAGAGATAAAACATTCTTAAACACAAAAAGAATACAAAATGTGCACCTCTGCATGCGGCCTTGAATGTTGATGCTGTTGGCAGACTGAGCCAGCCAGTACTCGCCAACGCCATTGAACGTGTATTCGAAACCGTCGAGTGTCCTAATGTGAGGGTCGCCAAACGTGAAGCCTGCGAAAAAACGCTAGTTTCAAAATTTGCTTTGAAAAGCGGTGAAATAGAGTATTTGATTGCAATATTTTTTTTGATTTAACAAGTAAATTGATTTAAATTAAAAGTTTTTTTAAAGTTAAAAAGATTTTTTAGAAAAAACGTTGAAATAAATTATTGAAATACCACTCACCAAATCTTGGTGGTGTGTAGAAAAAGCAAGTGTCTTGTGGTCTGAATTGGTAGAAGAGGTAGCAGTTGAAAGACTCTTGGCAGCACCAGCGTTTGGGGAGCAGGTCTTCAGCAATGTAGTTTGATTGGAAAAACCAGGGATGGTACTTGAGACTACTACCTGATCTCAAATTCCAACTTGTTTGCAAAAAGGAGAAACGGGTCCAAAAAAATGGATCGAACCACCAAAACCAATAGAAGGTGACTGAGTTAGTGTAGCAGCATTGCTGTAGTTTTGAATGTTAAAAGAAAGTCAGTTTTATTGAAAGCCTATTTGAATTCAAGTTTTTAATCATAAAATGGAATGAATTCACTGAATGATAGAAATTGAATAAAAGAAACCCAAACAGGAATCAGATATGCTAGCAAAAAAACCTGTGCCGAAGATGGGAATGTGGGAAAATTTGAAATGAAGCAGAGACTTCCACTTGAGAAATCATTGCTGAAAAAGTTGAAGCGAGGATCCTGTATGGCTTGCCACAAAGTGCAGGGACAAGCAGGCTGTCTGCGTTGGAGCCAAGAGTTTGTTTGCACCAATTGCTTCTCATGCCACTCGAAGCATTTGTAGTCAGAAGGGGTGGGGTACTGTCTGAAGTAGGTCTTGAAAATCCACACTCCAGCTCGGCCTGTGTGCGTGTTTCAAAGTAATACATTTCACAACTTCGAAAGTAATTTTTATTCTCGAGTAAATGAGAACAGTTTTTAAATTGGTTGAGAACAGGCTTCAAATTAGTTAATAATTAATAATTCCTATGAATTTATAATATATCAGTAAAAATCGATTGTTAAAGTCTTAAAAACCTTTAGGTCCGGTGAGAGACTTGAGTCTGAAGCTAGATGCAGTTCCAGAAGTGAAATAGTCGTGGGCATAACTAGAACCGTAGACAGCGTTGAAGTTTTTCATCTTGTAGCCTTGCATTGTAAAAAGTGTATTTGATGAATTCACTTCTACTCACAAACTCTTCAATAAACGATTCTAAACTTGAATAATGAAATAGGAAACTAGGCTGTGAGGCAACAGTAAATGCGATTTAGTTATTGCAAACCTTGTGCGTTTTCTCTGTTGCGATTCCATGTGTTTTCGCCGTAAGAGCATATGATAAAGCTCTTGCCGTTGCTGCGATCAAACGTCAGAATCAGTTGGAAGTTGTTTCTCTGGAAACAAACGATTTAAAAACCATTTATTATTGCGAAAAGTGAAATCTATCGTGAAATGAAAACGAGACTCAAGAAAGCAGCAACTTCTAGGCTGGTGGCTTGGTTGAAGGGGTAGGGAGAGACGTTCGACCAGGTGAAGGTACACACCATGGTGGCGCTAAATTCGTCGAAGTCAATGCTTTCGCGCACCTCCTGCTGCACCTTGTCGAAGATCGCTTGGTCCGCGGCGCTTGTAGGTGAAGTCTTCGTTTGGCGACTCGTGCATTTGTAAAAGACCTTGCCATTGTTCTTCAAGCCGTTCACGCTCCTCAAGTCAATGTTCGACCAGAAGGGCGCGATGATTGGCACGTCAGAAAAATTAGAAATCTTTTTCGGTCTCGCCGCGCTCACGCCTTGATCGAACGTCAAGTAGCCATTCTCGCTCACCTGCGTGGTGTTCATTCAATTTCCTATCGACAAACATTCAAATTAAAACAAAAACACGAGCACAAATAAAAGGCAACAGTCGTCTCACGAAAACTCTGTTCGACTGCGACTCTCCGAAAGGGAATGCTTGCGGCAGAGTGACTGGCAGGAAGCCATTGTCGATGCCCTTGAAGTCCCCTTCAACGTCACCAGCAGTTGGCCCGCTCGCCAAAACGAGGTTCACTGGATTGATAATGAATATTATGAATAGAGGTAATAATAGAAAAAGATAAGTAAAATTTATTTGAAAAAAAGTATCTTCAATAACTTTCGAAATAATTAGTCATAATGGTGATAGAATGAATAATTAAAGAGGATCGAACCTTCAAGAGGAGGAAGTGTAGTCGTTGGTGTAGTGGTCGTAGTTACAGTGGTGGTTTGAAGTGAAGTTGAAGAGATAAATGTTGTGGTAGTTGTAGTGGTTTGTGTGGAAGTTGTCAGAGAGGTTGTTGTTGTAATAGTGGACGTGGTTGTTGTAATAGTAGACGTGGTTGTTGTAATAGTTGTAATGGAAGTTGTTCTTGTGGAGGTTAATGAAGTTTTTGTTGTGGTAATTGTAGTAGTAGTTGCAGTATTAGTTGTTGTGCTGCTAGTTGCAGTATTAGTTGTTGTGGTGGTAATTGTTGTAGTAGTTGTTGTGATGGTAGTTGCAGTATTAGTTGTTGTGGTGGTAGTTGCAGTATTAGTTGTTATAGTAGTAGTTGCAGTATTAGTTGTTGTGGTGATTGTTGCAGTATTAGTTGTTGTGCTGCTAGTTGCAGTATAAATGTTTGTTGTAGAGGTAGTAGTAGTTGTAGTAGTAGTGTCAATTGTAGTTGTGGTGGCGGTGTAAGTTGTCGTGGTAGTAGTTCCAGTCGTAGTACCTGTTGTAGATAAAGTAGTAGTTACAGTATTATTAATGATGGTGGTTGTAGTGGTGGTAGTTGGAGTTGTAGTTGTTGTGGAGGTAGTTGCAGTATTAGTTGTTGTGGAGGTAGTTGCAGTATTAGTTGTTGTGGAGGTAGTTGCAGTATTAGTTGTTGTGGTGGTAGTTGGAGTTGTAGTTGTTGTGGTAGTTGCAGTATTAGTTGTTGTGGAGGTAGTTGCAGTATTAGTCGTTTTAGTGGTAGTTGCAGTATTAGTTGTTATGGTAGTAGTTGCAGTATTAGCTGTTGTGGTGGTAGTTGCAGTATTAGTTGTTATGGTAGTAGTTGCAGTATTAGTTGTTGTGGTGGTAGTTGGAGTTGTAGTTGTTGTGGTAGTTGCAGTATTAGTTGTTGTGGAGGTAGTTGGAGTTGTAGTTGTTGTGGTAGTTGCAGTATTAGTTGTTGTGGAGGTAGTTGCAGTATTCGTTGTTGTGGGGGTAGTTGCAGTATTAGTTGATGTAGTGGTAGTTGCAATATTAGTTGTTGTTGTGATTGTTGCAGTATTAGTTATTGTTGTGTTAGTTGCAGTATTAGTTGTTGTTGTGGTAGTTGTAGTATTAGTTGTTGTTGTAGTAGTTGCAGTATTAGTTGTTGTGGTGGTAGATGCAGTATTAGTTGTTGTGGTGGTAGTTGCAGTATTAGTTGTTGTAGTGGTAGTTGCAGTATTAGTTGTTGTGATGGTAGTTGCAGTATTAATTGTTGTTGTGGTAGTTGCAGTATTATTTGTTGTGGTGGTAGTTGCAGTATTAGTTGTTGTGGTGGTAGTTGCAGTATTAGTTGTTGTGGTAGTAGTTGCAATATTAGTTGTTGTGATTGTTGCAGTATTAGTTATTGTTGTGTTAGTTGCTGTATTAATTGTTGTTGTGGTAGTTGTAGTATTAGTTGTTGTGGTGATTGTTGCAGTATTAGTTGTTGGGGTGGTAGTTGCAGTATTAGTTGTTGTTGTGGTAGTTGCAGTATTAGTTGTTGTGGTGGTAGTTGCAGTATTAGTTGTTGTTGTGGTAGTTGCAGTATTAGTTGTTGTGGTGGTAGTTGCAGTATTAGTTGTTATGGTAGTAGTTGCAGTCTTAGTTGTTGTGGTGATTGTTGCAGTATTAGTTGTTGTGCTGCTAGTTGCAGTATTAGTGTTTGTAGTAGAAGTAGTAGTAGTTGTAGTAGTAGTGTCAATTGTAGTTGTGGTGGCGGTGTAAGTTGTCGTGGTAGTAGTTCCAGTCGTAGTACCTGTTGTAGATAAAGTAGTAGTAACAGTATTAATAATGATGGTGGTTGTAGTGGTGGTAGTTGGAGTTGTAGTTGTTGTGGTAGTTGCAGTATTAGTTGTTGTAGTGGTAGTTGCAGTATTAGTTGTTGTGGTGGTAGTTGCAGTATTAGTTGTTATGGTAGTATTTGCAGTATTAGTTGTTGTGGTGGTAGTTGGAGTTGTAGTTGTTGTGGTAGTTGCAGTATTAGTTGTTGTGGAGGTAGTTGCAGTATTCGTTGTTGTAGTAGTAGTTGCAGTATTAGTTGTTGTGGTAGTAGTTGGAGTTGTAGTTGTTGTGGTAGTTGCAGTATTAGTTGTTGTGGAGGTAGTTGCAGTATTCGTTGTTGTGGTGGTAGTGGCAGTATTAGTTGTTATGGTAGTAGTTGCAGTATTAGTTGTTGTGATGGTAGTTACAGTATTAGTTGTGGTGGTGGTAGTTGCAGTATTAGTTGTTGTGGTGGTAGTTGCAGTATAAGTTGTTATGGTAGTAGTTGCAGTATTAGTTGTTGTGGTGGTAGTTGGAGTTGTAGTTGTAGTGGTAGTTGCAGTATTAGTTGTTATGGTAGTAGTTGCAGTATTAGTTGTTGTGGTGGTAGTTGGAGTTGTAGTTGTAGTGGTAGTTGCAGTATTAGCTGTTGTGGTGGTAGTTGCAGTATTAGTTGTTATGGTAGTAGTTGCAGTATTAGTTGTTGTGGTGGTAGTTGGAGTTGTAGTTGTTGTGGTAGTTGCAGTATTAGTTGTTGTGGAAGTAGTTGCAGTATTCGTTGTTGTGGTGGTAGTGGCAGTATTAGTTGTTATGGTAGTAGTTGCAGTATTAGTTGTTATGATGGTAGTTACAGTATTAGTTGTTGTGGTGGTAGTTGCAGTATTAGTTGTTGTGGTGGTAGTTGCAGTATTAGTTATTGTGGTGATTGTTGCAGTATTAGTTGTTGTGGTGTTAGTTGCAGTATTAGTTGTTGTAGTGGTAGTTGCAGTATTTGTTGTTGTGGTTGTAGTTGCAGTATTAGTTGTAGTGCTGCTAGTTGCAGTATTAGTTGTAGTGCTGCTAGTTGCAGTATTAGTTGTTGTAGTCGTAGTTATTGTTGTAGTAGAGGTAGTAGTAGTAGTAGTAGTGTCAATTGTAGTTGTGGTGGCGGTGTAAGTTGTCGTGGTAGTAGTTCCAGTCGTAGTACCTGTTGTAATTAAAGTAGTAGTTACAGTTTTATTAATGATGGTGGTGGTAGTTAGAGTTGTAGTTGTGGTGTCATTAGTAGTTGTGTTGGTGGTGGTGTCATTAGTAGTTGTGGTGGTGGTGGTGTCAGTATTAGTTTTAGGACTGGTGTTATAAGTTGTGCTAGTAGTTGTAGTAGTAGTGTCAGTTGTAGTTTTTGTTTTAGTTTCCGGTGTAGTAGTAGTGGTGATATCAGTAGTAGTTGTGTTAGTAGGACCTTTTGTTGTAGTAGTTCCAGTTGTAGTTGTAGTAGTTGTGTCAGTAGAAGTAGTAGTGGTCGTCGTTGCTGTAGTAGGTAAGGTAGGTGTACTTGTAGTAGTTGTCGTAATACTGGTTTTTGTTGTGATGATAGTTGTTTTAGTTGTAGTTGTGGTAGTATTTGTAGTGGTAGTTGTTGTTGTGGTGTCAGTTGAGCTAGACGTGTTAATTGTAGTTGTAGTAGTAGTTTCATTGGTAGTTGTGGTTGTTGATGTAGTTGTAGTTGTAAAGGTAGTGTCAGTTGTAGTTGTGGTAATAGTCTCAGTCGTAGTAGTAGTGGTGTTGGGGTCAGTTGTAGTTGTAATGGTGGTGTCAGTTGGAGTTGTGGTGGTGGTGTTAGTGGTAGTTGTGATGGTAGTATCCTTAGTAGTTGTGGTGGTAAGGTTGGTACTTGTTGTGCTAGTAGTCGTAGAAGTAGTGTCAGTTATAGTTGTAATAGAAGCTATTGTAGTTTTGATGTCAGTTGTAGTTTATTGTGGTAGATTTCAATGAAGTTGTGGTGGTAATATCAGTAGTAGTTGTTTTGGTAGATTTCAATGAAGTTGTGGTGGTAATATCAGTAGTAGTGTTT
>OX030957.1:12901016-12906016 GCA_943735955.1 Piscicola geometra | reverse complement strand
TTTGCTCGCAGAGAGTTCCTTTAAAGCCAGCGATGCAATCGCAACGGAAAGTGCCAGGAGATGTGCTGTTCAGACCATCCTTGCACGTGCCGTAAGAGCCACAGCCTGGAGCAGACTGTTCTCGGGTGCGGTTGTACAAACAAGCATCCACTTCTGCAGGTGATGGTGATGATGTAGTATGATAGTGATGATGATGATGATGATGGTGGTGTAGCATGGTGATGATGATGATGATGATGATGAGAATTTCATGATGACGATGACGAGAAGGTTATGATAGTTATTGTCATAGGGTAAAAAAAACATTACTTGAATTGCCAATCTAATCTGAATGCACTCACGAAGGCAGCTTCCATTGTTGAATGTGAACCAAGTGTTGCACAAACAGTTGTAAAAGCCATCAGTGTTATTACACACTCCACTTCCACAAATGTTCGGATTGGCAGTGCATTCGTCAGTGTCAGTGAGGCACGTCGGAGGGGAGTATCCGCTGTTCAGGCAGACGGAACAGCCTGTCGCTGCACTCCAGGACGGTTCTGGACAGCTGGCCACTTGCTTACAGTCCACCCCGAAGTTTGGATAGGTGCACGCTGCAATGAGGTTGCAAGAATGGCGATGTAGTAAAATACAAATATTAAAATACAATACAATACAATAAAATACAATACATTAAAATATAATACAATAAAATAAAATACAATAAAATAAAATACAATACAAAACAATAAAATACAAAACAATACAATAAAAGACAATACAATACAATAAAATAAATTGAAATACAATACAATAAAATAAAATACAATTCAATACATTAAAATACAATAAAATACAATACAATAAAATACAATAAAATAAAATACAATAAAATGAAATACAATACAAGAAAATGCAATAAAATACAATTCAATACATTAAAATACAATAAAATACAATACAATAAAATACAATAAAATAAAATACAATAAAATGAAATACAATACAAGAAAATGCAATAAAATACAATACAATACAATAAAATACAATAAAAGACATTACAAAAAAAAATACATTACAAAAAAATAAAATACAATAAAATATAATAAAAAACAATAAAATACAAAAAAATAAAATACTAATCAATAAAATACAAAACAATAAAACACAATACAATAAAATACAATACAATAAAATACAATACAATAAAATACAATACAATAAAATACAATACAATAAAATACAATAAAATACAATAAAATAAAATAAAACACAATAAAATACAATACAATAAAATACAATACAATAAAAGACAATACAATAAAAGACAATACAATGAAAAACAATACAATAAAATACAATACAATAAAATACAATACCATAAAATATAATACAATGAAATACAATACAATAAAATACAATAAAATACAATAAAATACAATACAATAAAAAACAATACAATAAAATACAATACAATAAAATACAATACAATAAAATACAATACAATAAAATACAATACAATAAAATACAATAAAATAAAATACAATACAATAAAATACAATACAATGAAATACAATACAATAAAATACAATACAATAAAATACAATACAATAAGATACAATACAAAAAAACAGAATACAATAAAATACAATACAAAAAAATAGAATACAATAAAATACAATACAATAAAATACAATACAATAAAATACGATACAATAAAATACAATACAATAAAATACAATACAATAAAATACAATAAAATACAATAAAATAAAATAAAATACAATAAAATACAATACAATAAAATACAATACAATAAAATACAATACAATAAAAGACAATACAATAAAAGACAATACAATAAAAAAAATACAATAAAATACAATACAATAAAATACAATACAATAAAATACAATACAATAAAATACAATACAATAAAATACAATAAAATACAATACAATAAAAAACAATACAATAAAATACAATACAATGAATGACAATACAATAAAATACAATACAATAAAATACAATACAATAAAATACAATACAATAAAATACAATACAATAAAATACAATACAATGAAATACAATACAAAAAAATACAATACAATAAAATACAATACAATAAAATACAATACAATAAAATACAATACAATAAAATACAATACAATAAAATACAATACAATAAAATACAATACAATAAAATACAATACATTAAAATACAATACAATAAAATACAATACAATAAAATACAATACAATAAAATACAATACAATAAGATACAATAAAAAAAATGGAATACAATAAAATACAATACAATAAAATACAATACAATAAAATACAATACAATAAAATACAATACAATACAATAAAATACAATACAATAAAATACAATACAATAAAATACAATACAATACAATACAATACAATAAAATACAATACAATTAAATACAATACAATAAAATACAATACAATAAAATACAATACAATAAAATACAATACAATAAAATACAATACAATAAAATACAATACAATAAAATACAATACAATAAAATACAATACAATAAAATACAATACAATAAAATACAACTAAATACAATACAATAAAATACAATACAATAAAATACAATACAATAAAATACAATACAATAAATTACAATACAATAAAATACAATACAATAAAATACAATACAATAAAATACAATACAATAAAATACAATACAATAAAATACAATACAATAAAATACAATACAATAAAATACAATACAATAAAATACAATACAATAAAATACAATACAATAAAATACAATACAATAAAATACAATACAATAAAATACAATGGGATCTAATGCAAGACAATACAATACAATAAAGTACAATACAATAAAATACAATGGGATCTAATGCAAGACAATACAATACAATAAATGGGATGTAGTGTGGGTTTGTGTGTTTTAATTTGCTTTTTTTGTTGTCTTTAATGGGTTTGAATGAGCTTTCATGCAATGTTTTCGGATGTTTTTTGTAATAAATTTTTACTTTTTGCTGAGCTGGCTAGTGTGTTGTGCTGGGATCAGTCTGCAGTTAATATTGGTATTCTATACTTGCACTCACGAATGCCGGCTCTTGAATTAGCTGGATCCAAACTGAATCCTGCCTTGGATTCACATTTGTAGCTTCCGTTCGTGTTCATGCAGTTCGTGCTGATCAAGTCACAGGTTCCATTCCCGTTGGTACACTCGTTGAGGTCTATGTTGTGGTGGTTGGTAGTTTTATCTCCTTAACAGTTTTTTCTTGGATTTTTGAACTGATGTCTTGTCGATGGGCATGTTAAATCAAAAACCCAAAAAAAAACGGAAATTTAAAATGCAAAAGAACAGAGAAGTTTATGAACCTTCGCAAATGTTCGATTTCTCTTCATAGCCAGGAGCGCATGTGCAGTTGCTGCTAGAAGTGCAGAACGAGCAACCAGGAGACGGTGTGCAGTTGAGAGTCGCTGTTGTATTTTTATGATTTTTTACTTCCTTATTTTACAATCCACTCTCAGTCAAATATCCATTATCCCCCATCCATCCATCCACCATCCATCACTTTCCACTCACCTTTCATTCACCCCCCCCCATCCATCCATCACCTCGCATTCACCCCCACCATCCATCCTCTACCAACCCCCCCTTCCATCCCCCATCCACCACCCACCACTAGGTTCGCATTTCTGATTTACGAAATTGTATTCAGGAAAACAGCTGCATGTGAACGACCCGTTGATGTTGTTGCAAACTTGCTCGCACTTGCTCATGCCCAGAGCACACTCATCCACGTCTGCACATGTGGTTCATGTTTGTGATGATGATGAGGATGATGAAGAGGATGAGGATGATGAGGAGGATGAGGATGATGATGATGATGAGGATGAGGATGAAGAGGATGTGATGAAGGTGATGATGATGATGATAGTGATGTAGAGAAACAGAATGATGATGAAGAGAATGATGATGAAGAGAATGATGATGAAGAGAATGATGATGAAGAGAATGATGATGAAGAGAATGATGATGAAGAAAATGATGATAGTGATGAAGAAAAAGAGAATGATAATGAAGATGACGATAGTGGTGAGGATGATCTTGTTTTGTTGTGTGAAAGAAATGTATGAAATTGAATTTTTTATGTGCTGACAATCGAACAGACCAACACATACTCACACAAACACAAACCCGCACAAACACAAACACACACATACACTCACACACACACGCACACACACACACACATACACACACACACACACACACACACATACGCACACACATACATACACACACACACACACACCAATGCACGTCGTGTTATCTGTTGACTTCACGAATCCAGAACGGCAGTCACAGCGGAAAGAGCCGAAAGTATTGACACACGTTTCAGAGAGGGAGTTGCAAGTGCTGGTATCCAGGCATTCATTAACATCTGTTTTTTTTGTTGTTATGGATTGTTGTGGTTTGTTGTGGTGTTGTTGTAATGGTGATCTTATTGTTGTAGTGATGTTATTTTTATCGTGTTTAAAAAATATATTTTTGCATTGGAGTATGTAGGAGTAACATAGAAGTTTCCACAGAGTTGGGATGGTTGCGGGGTGGTGTTGTGGAGTAGTGGTGCGACCTTGGCAGTAGTCCAAGTTGTCCTTGGTGGTTCCGGATGGGCATGTGACGTCACACGTGTAGCCTTTGAAGGGCGGATTAATAGTCGTCGACCCGTTCGTTTGCTGTTGTTGTTGTTGTTGTTGTTGAGTGTTTTTTAATCGAATCACAAAAACAGCGAACACGCCAAAAAACAACGTGAGCAACGATTCGGTGAAACAACAATAGAAATCAATACTGAAAACTACATCGATTCTGAAATTAGGTTTGAAATTTTGAAGCTCTTCAGTAACTGCATCTCGCCTTGTATAAAGCCACCAGTTGCGCTTCTGGCAAGGTACTGCAGTTCCCTCTGCACTCAGTGCTGAGGCAAAAGTCCAACAACTTGTC
>OX030957.1:12891016-12898516 GCA_943735955.1 Piscicola geometra | reverse complement strand
ATCGATGATCCTACAGTAGTTACACTTTTAAACTCTATTTGTACCTTTATTTCACATCTCTATTCCATATTGAACCTGCCTAAATTAATTTCATTTAATTTAAAAATTAAATCTCTAGTTAAGAATCTTACCACTGGGGAAACTGAGCTCTAGCGTTTCTATCTTCCTTCTCACTCCAACATTCTTCACTCCTTCGTAAATGCCTGTCAGGTTGCTGTAGTACCACTCGGTCAAAGCTTCTGTACCCGTTTCGTCCATTATTACAAATCCTTAAAAAATATTTTTTTATTTTTATATATTTAAAATGGTTAATGCTGCTATAGGAGTTGAAAAAGTCGGTTTTAAACCGAAAACAAAAATAATATTGGAAAAAACAGTTTTTATTTTTTATTTAAAAGGTTTTGACTAAAAAAATTGCAAAACTGGAAACGATTTAAAACATACTTTGTCGGTCCTTAGTGAGTGTGATGCTAATTTTTGAGGATTTAACATTTTCAGAGAAGTCGTAGAAAGAAAATCCTGTGAAGATGGTAGCGTTGCTCAAGCGTCCATCGGCTTCAATGTACCTTGGATGGGATTCGAGGGTGGAGTGCAATACAATGTTTGACTTATTTTTCTAAATGCGAATAGAGCGTGAAGTTTAAGCAGTAGTTATAGAGATAAAACATTCTTAAACACAAAAAGAACACAAAATGTGCACCTCTGCATGCGGCCTTGAATGTTGATGCTGTTGGCAGACTGAGCCAGCCAGTACTCGCCAACGCCATTGAACGTGTATTCGAAACCGTCGAGTGTCCTAATGTGAGGATCGCCAAACGTGAAGCCTGCGAAAAAACGCTAGTTTCAAAATTTGCTTTGAAAAGCGGTGGAATAGAGTATTTGATTGCAATATTTTTTCTGATTTAACAAGTAAATTGATTTAAATTAAAAGTTTTTTTAAAGTTAAAAATTTTTTTCAGAAAAAACGTTGAAATAAATTATTGAAATACCACTCACCAAATCTTGGTGGTGTGTAGAAAAAGCAAGTGTCCTGTGGTCTGAATTGGTAGAAGAGGTAGCAGTTGAAAGACTCTTGGCAGCACCAGCGTTTGGGGAGCAGGTCTTCAGCAATGTAGTTGGATTGGAAAAACCAGGGATGGTACTTGAGACTACTACCTGATCTCAAATTCCAACTTGTTTGCAAAAAGGAGAAACGGGTCCAAAAAAATGGATCGAACCACCAAAACCAATAGAAGATGACTGAGTTACTGTAGCAGCATTGCTGTAGTTTTGAATGTTAAAAGAAAGTAAGTTTTATTGAAAGCCTATTTGAATTCAAGTTTTTAATCATAAAATGGAATGAATTCACTGAATGATAGAAATAGAATAAAAGAAACCCAAATAGGAATCAGATATGCTAGCAAAAAAACCTGTGCCGAAGATGGGAATGTGGGAAAATTTGAAATGAAGCAGAGACTTCCACTTGAGAAATCATTGCTGAGAAAGTTGAAGCGAGGATCCTGTATGGCTTGCCACAAAGTGCAGGGACAAGCAGGCTGTCTGAATTGGAGCCAAGAGTTTGTTTGCACCAATTGCTTCTCATGCCACTCGAAGCATTTGTAGTCAGAAGGGGTGGGGTACTGTCTGAAGTAGGTCTTGAAAATCCACACTCCAGCTCGGCCTGTGTGCGTGTTTCAAAGTAATAAATTTCACAACTTCGAAAGTAACTTTTATTCTCGAGTAAATGAGAACAGTTTTTAAATTGGTTGAGAACAGGCTTCAAATTAGTTAATAATTAATAATTCCTAAGAATTTATAATATATCAGTAAAAATCGATTGTTAAAGTCTTAAAAACCTTTAGGTCCGGTGAGAGACTTGAGTCTGAAGCTAGATGCAGTTCCAGAAGTGAAATAGTCGTGGGCATAACTAGAACCGTAGACAGCGTTGAAGTTTTTCATCTTGTAGCCTTGCATTGTAAAAAATGTATTTGATGAATTCACTTCTACTCACAAACTCTTCAATAAACGATTCTAAACTTGAATAATGAAATAGGAAACTAGGCTGTGAGGCAATAGTAAATGCGATTTAGTTCTTGCAAACCTTGTGCGTTTTCTCTGTTGCGATTCCATGTGTTTTCGCCGTAAGAGCATATGATAAAGCTCTTGCCGTTGCTGCGATCAAACGTCAGAATCAGTTGGAAGTTGTTTCTCTGGAAACAAACGATTTAAAAACCATTTATTATTGCGAAAAGTGAAATTTATCGTGGAATGAAAACGAGACTCAAGAAAGCAGCAACTTCTAGGCTGGTGGCTTGGTTGAAGGGGTAGGGAGAGACGTTCGACCAGGTGAAGGTACACACCATGGTGGCGCTAAATTCGTCGAAGTCAATGCTTTCGCGCACCTCCTGCTGCACCTTGTCGAAGATCGCTTGGTCCGCGGCGCTTGTAGGCGAAGTCTTCGTTTGGCGACTCGTGCATTTGTAAAAGACCTTGCCATTGTTCTTCAAGCCGTTCACGCTCCTCAAGTCAATGTTCGACCAGAAGGGCGCGATGATTGGCACGTCAGAAAAACTAGAAATCTTTTTCGGTCTCGCCGCGCTCACGCCTTGATCGAACGTCAAGTAGCCATTCTCGCTCACCTGCGTGGTGTTCATTCAATTTCCTATCGACAAACATTCAAATTAAAACAAAAACACGAGCACAAATAAAAGGCAACAGTCGTCTCACGAAAACTCTGTTCGACTGCGACTCTCCGAAGGGGAATGCTTGCGGCAGAGTGACTGGCAGGAAGCCATTGTCGATGCCTTTGAAGTCCCCTTCAACGTCACCAGCAGTTGGCCCGCTCGCCAAAACGAGGTTCACTGGATTGAAAATTAATAATATGAATAGAAGTACTAATAGAAAAAGATAAATAGTAGAAATTTAGGTAATAATAGAAAAAGATAAATAGTAGAAATTTAGGTAATAATAGAAAAAGATAAATAGTAGAAATTTAGGTAATAATAGAAAAAGATAAATAGTAGAAATTTAGGTAATAATAGAAAAAGATAAATAGTAGAAATTTAGGTAATAATAGAAAAAGATAAATAGTAGAAATTTAGGTAATAATAGAAAAAGATAATAAGTAGAAATTTAGGTAATAATAGAAAAAGATAAATATTATTTATATGAAAAACAAAAGAATTATCTTCAATAACTTTCGAAACAATATGTCACAATGGTGATAGATTGAATAATTAAAGAGGATCGAACCTTCAAGAGGAGGAGGTGTAGTCGTTGGTGTAGTGGTCGTAGTTACAGAGGTGGTTTGAGGTGAAGTTGAAGAGATAAATGTTGTGGTAGTTGTAGTGGTTTGTGTGGTAGTTGTCCGAGAGGTTGTTGTTGTAATAGTAGACGTGGTTGTTGTAATAGTTGTAATGGAAGTTGTTGTTGTGAAGGTTGTAATGGAAGTTGTTGTGGAAGTTGATGAAGTTGTTGTTGTGGTAATTGTAGAAGTAGTTGCAGTATTAGTTGTTGTGGTGGTAGTTGCAGTATTAGTTGTTGTGGTGGTAGTTGCAGTATTAGATGTTGTAGTGAGAGTTGCAGTATTAGTTGTTGTGGTAGTAGTTGCAGTATTAGTTGTTGTACTGCTAGTTGCAGTATTAGTTGTTGTAGTCGTAGTTGTAGTAGTTTTTGTTGTAGTAGTTCCAGTTGTAGTCGAATGAGTTGTGTCAGTAGTAGTAGTGGTCGTAGTTGCTGTAGTAGTTGTTGTGGGGATGTCAGTTGTAGTTGTGGTCGTGATGTCAGTTGTAGTAGTGGTTGTAGTTGCAGTAGTAGTTGTAATGGTTGTGTCAGTAGTAGTTGTCAGAGTAGTACTTGTTGTTGTTGCTGTTGTAGTAGTTTCAGTTGTAGTCGAAGTAGTTATGTCAGTAGTAGTAGTTTCAGTTGTAGTCGAAGTAGTTATGTCAGTAGTAGTAGTAGTGATTGTAGTTGCTGTAGTAGTTAAAGTAGTCGTAATTGTAGTGGTGGTAGTTGCAGTAGTAGTTGTAGTGGTGGTGTCAGTGGTTGTTGTAATTTCAGTTGTAGTTATGGTGGTAGTTGCAGTTGTAGTTGTAGTGGTGGTGTCTGCAGTAGTTTTAGTAGTACTAGTAGTAGTTGTTATTGTAATAGTTTCAGTTGTAGTCGAAGTAGTTGTGTCAGTAGTTGTAGTGGTGGTGTCTGTTGTAGTTGTAGCGGTAGTTGCAATAGTAGTTGTAGTGGTAGTGTCAGTGTTAGTTGTAATTTCAGTTGTAGTTGTGGTGGTAGTGTCTGTTGTAGTTGAAGAGGTCGTACCTGTAGTAGTTGTGGTGGTGGTGTCAGTTGTAGTTGTAGTGGTGGTGTCTGTTGTAGTTGTAATTTCAGTTGTAGTTATGGTGGTAGTTGCAGTAGTAGTTGTAGTGGTGGTGTCTACTGTAGTTGTAGTAGTAGTAGTAGTAGTAGTTGTTGTTGTTGTTGTTATAGTTTCAGTTGTAATCGAAGTAGTTGTGTCAGTAGTTGTAGTGGTGGTGTCTGTTGTAGTTGTAATTTCAGTTGTTGTTATAGTGGTAGTTGCAGTACTAGTTGTGGTGGTGGTGTCCGTTGTAGTTGTAGTGGTGGTGTCAGTAGTAGTTGTAATTTCAGCTGTAGTTATGGTGGTATTTGCAGTAGTAGTTGTAGTGGTAGTGTCAGTGGTAGTCGTAATTTCAGTTGTAGTTATAGTGGTAGTTGCAGTAGTAGTTGTAGTGGTTGTGTCTGTTGTAGTTGTAATTTCAGTTGTAGTTATAGTGTTAGTTGCAGTTGTAGTTGTTGTGGTGGTGTCAGTGGTAGTTGTAATTTCAGTTGTAGTTTTAGTGGTAGTCGCAGTAGTAGTTGTAGTGGTAGTGTCTGTTGTAGTTGAAGAGGTTGTACCTGTAGTAGTTGTGGTGGCGGTGTTAGTTCTAGTTGTAGTGGTGGAGTTTGTTGTAGTTGTAATTTCAGTTGTAGTTATGGTGGTAGTTGCAGTAGTAGTTGTAGTGGTGGTGTCTGCTGTAGTTGTTGTAGTACTAGTAGTAGTTGTTGTTATTGTGATAGTTTCAGTTGTAGTCGAAGTAGTTGTGTCAGTAGTTGTAGTGGTGGTGTCTGTTGTAGTTGTAATTTCAGTTGTAGTTTTAGTGGTAGTCGCAGTAGTAGTTGTAGTAGTAGTGTCTGTTGTAGTTGAAGAGGTCGTACCTCTAGTAGTTGTGGTGGTGGTGTCAGTTGTGGTTGTAACTTCAGCTGTAGTTATGGTGGTAGTTGCAGTAGTAGTTGTAGTGGTGGTGTCAGTGGTAGTTATAATATCAGCTGTAGTTATAGTGGTAGTTGCAGTTGTAGTTGTAGTGGTGGTGTTTGTTGTAGTTGTAATTTCAGCTGTAGTTATAGTGGTAGTCGCAGTAGTCGTTGTAGTGGTGGTGTCTGCTGTAGTTGTAGTAGTACTAGTAGTAGTTGTTGTTGTGATAGTTTCAGTTGTAGTCGAAGTAGATGTGTCAGTAGTTGTAGTGGTGGTGTCTGCTGTAGTTGTCGTTTCAGTTGTGGTTATAGTGGTTGTTGCAGTAGTAGTTGTAGTGGTGGTTACTGTTGTAGTTGTAATTTCAATGGTAGTTATAGTGGTAGTTGCAGTACTAGTTGTAGTGGTGGTGTCTGTTGTAGATGTAATTTCAGTTGTGGTTATAGTAGTAGTTTCAGTGGTAGTTGTAGTGATGGTGTCAGTGGTAGTTGTAATTTCAGTTGTAATTATAGTGGTAGTTGCAGTAGTAGTTGTAGTGGTGGTGTCTGCTGTAGTTGTAGTGGTGGTGTCAGTAGAAGTTGTAGTGGTGGTGTCTGTTGTAGTTGTAATTTCAGTTGTCGTTATAGTGGTAGTTGCAGTAGTAGTTGTAATTTCAGTTGTCGTTATAGTGGTAGTTGCAGTAGTAGTTGTAGTGGTGGTGTCAGTAGTAGTTGTAATTTCAGTTGTGGTTATAGTGGTAGTCGCAGTAGTAGCTGTAGTAGTAGTTGCAGTAGTAGTTGTAATTTTAGTTGTAGTTGTAAGGGTAGTTGCAGTAGTAGTTGTAGTAGTACTGTCTGTTGTAGTTGTAATTTCAGTTGTCGTTATAGTAGTAGTCGCAGTAGTAGTTGTAGTGGTAGTGTCAGTGGTAGTTGTAATTTCAGTTGTAGTTATGGTGGTAGTCGCAGTAGTAGTTGTAGTGGTGGTATCTATTGTAGTTGTAAGTTCAGTTGTAGTTATGGTGGTAGTTGCAGTAGTAGTTGTAGTAGTGGTGAATGTTGTAGTTGTAATTTCAGTTGTCGTTATAGTGGTAGTCGCAATAGTAGTTGTACTGGTGGTGTCAGTGGTTGTTGTAATCTCAGTTGTAGTTATAGTGGTAGTTGCAGTAGTAGTTGTAGTGGTGGTGTCTATTGTAGTTGTAATGGTAGTGTCTGGTGTAGTTGTAATTTCAGTTGTGGTTATAGTGGTAGTTGCAGTAGTAGTTCTAGTGGTGGTGTCTGTTGTAGTTGTAATTTGAGTTGTCGTTATAGTGGTAGTCGCAGTAGTAGTTGTAATGGTAGTGTCTGTTGTAGTTGAAGAGGTCGTACCTGTAGTAGTTGTGTTGGCAGTGTCAGTTGTAGTTGTAGTGTTAGTGTCAGTAGTAGTTGTAAATTCAGTTGTTGTTATAGCGGTAGTTGCAGTAGTAGTTGTAGTGGTGGTGTCAGTAATAGTTGTAATTTCAGTTGTAGTTATAGTGGAAGTTGCAGTAGTAGTTGTAGTGGTGGTGCCTGTTGTAGTTGTAATTTCAGTTGTAGTTATGGTGGTAGTTGCAGTAGTAGTTGTAGTGGTGGTGTCTATTGTAGTTATAGGGGTTGTGTCAATGGTTGTTGTAATTTCAGTTGTAGTTATGGTGTTAGTTGCAGTAGTAGTTGTAGTGGTGGTGTCTGTTGTAGTTGTAATTCCAGTTGTGGTTGTAGTAGTAGTTTCAGTTGTAAATGTAGTGGTGGTGTCAGTGGTAGTTGTAATTTCAGTTGTAGTTATAGTGGAAGTTGCAGTAGTAGTTGTATTGGAAGTGTCAGTTGTAGTTGTACTTTCAGTTGTAGTTGTGGTGGTAGTTGCAGTAGTAGTTGTAGTGGTGGTGTCAGTTGTAGTTGTAATTTCAGTTGTAGTTATGGTGGTAGTTGCAGTAGTAGTTGTAGTGGTGGTGTCTGTTGTAGTTGTAATTTCAGTTGTAGTGGTGGTGTCTGTTGTAGTTGTAATTTCATTTGTAGTTATAGTGGTAGTTGTAGTTGTAGTTGTAGTGGTAGTGTCTGTTGTAGTTGAAGAGGTTGTACCTGTAGTAGTTGTGGTGGCAGTGTCAGTTGTAGTTGTAATCATAGTGTCAGTAGTAGTTGTAATTTCAGTTGTTGTTATAGTGGTAGTTGCAGTTGTAGTTGTAGTAATGGTGTCTGTTGTAGTTGTAATTCCAGTTGTGGTTGTAGTAGTAATTTCAGTTGTAGTTGTAGGGGTAGTGTCTGTTGTAGTTGAAGTAGTTACAGTAGTAGTTG
>OX030957.1:12851016-12888516 GCA_943735955.1 Piscicola geometra | reverse complement strand
GGCGGTGCTAGTAGTAGTTGTAGTGGTGGTGTCAGTGGTAGTTGTAATTTCAGTTGTAGTTGTTGTTGTAGTTTCAGTAGTAGTTGTAGTAGTAGTGTCTGTTGTAGTTGTTATTTCAGTTGTAGTGGTAATATCAGTAGTAGTTGTTTTAAAAGATTTCAATGAAGTTGTGGTGTAGGTGTCTGTAGTAATAGTTACAGTTATAGTTGTGGTGGTTGTGTCAGTAGTAGTAGTTGTAATAGTAGTAGTAGTAGTAGTAGTAGTAGTAGTAGTAGTAGTAGTAGTAGTAGTAGTAGTAGTGGTAGTAGTAGTAGTAGTAGTAGTAGTAGTAGTAGTAGTGGTAGTAGTAGTAGTAGTAGTATTAGTAGTAGTAGTAGAAGTAAGAGTAGTAGTAGTAGTATTAGTAGTAGTAGTAGTAGTAGTAGTAGTAGTAGTAGTAGTAGTAGTAGTAGTAGTAGTAGTAGTAATAGTAGTATTAGTAGTTGTAGTATTAGTAGTAGTAGTAGAAGTAGTAGTAGTAATAATAGTAGTAGTAGTAGTAGTAGTAGTAGTAGTTGTAGTAGTAGTAGTAGTAGTAGTAGTAGTAGTAGTAGTAGTAGTAGTAGTATTAGTAGTAATAGCGGTAGTAGTAGTAGTAATAGTATATATTGTACTTGATAAGGTCGTACCTGTAGTAGTTGTAGGGGCGGTGCTAGTAGTAGTTGTAGTGGTGGTGTCAGTGGTAGTTGTAATTTCTGTTGTAGTTGTTGTCGTAGTTTCAGTAGTAGTTGTAGTGGTGGTGTCTAATGTAGTTGTAATTTCAGTTGTGGTTATAGTGGTAGTTGCAGTAGTAGTTGTAGTGGTGGTGTCTATTGTAGTTGTAGTGGTGGTGTCAGTGGTAGTTGTAATTTCAGTTGTAGTTATGGTGGTAGTTGCAGTAGTAGTTGTAGTGGTGGTATCTATTGTAGTTATAATTTCAGTTGTAGTTATAGTGGTAGTTGCAGTAGTAGTTGTAGTGGTGGTGTCAGTGGTTGATGTACTTTCAGTTGTAGTTATGGTGGTAGTTGCAGTAGTAGTTGTAGTGGTGGTGTCTGTTGTAGTTGTAATTCCAGTTATAGTTATAGTGGTAGTTGCAGTAGTAGTTGTAGTGGTGGTGTCAGTGGTAGTTGTAATTTCAGTTGTAGTTATGGTAGTAGTTGCAGTAGTAGTTGTAGTGGTGGTGTCTATTGTAGTTGTAATTTCAGTTGTAGTTATGGTGGTAGTTGCAGTAGTAGTTGTAGTGGTGGTGTATGTTGTAATTGTAATTTCAGTTGTAGTTATAGTTGTTGTTGCAGTAGTAGTTGTAGTGGTGGTGTCAGTGGTAGTTGTAATTCCAGTTGTAGTTGTTGTCGTAGTTTCAGTCGTAGTTGTAGTGGTAGTGTCTGTTGTAGTTGTTATTTCAGTTGTGGTTGTAATATCAGTAGTAGTTGTTTTGAAAGATTTCAATGATGTTGTGGTGTAGGTGTCTGTAGTAGTAGTTACAGTTATAGTTGTGGTGGTTGTGTCAGTAGTATTAGTTGTAATAGTAGGAGTAGTAGTAGTAGTAGTAGTAGTAGTAGTAATAGTTGTAGTAGTAGTAGTTGTAGTAGTAGTAGTAGAGGTATATTATATAATTGAAAAGGTCGTACCTGTAGTAGTTGTAGGGGCGGTGCTAGTAGTAGTCGTAGTGGTGGTGTCAGTGGTAGTTGTAATTTCAGTTGTAGTTGTTGTCGTTGTTTTAGTAGTAGTTGTAGTATTGGTGTCTGTTGTAGTTGTAATTTCAGTTGTAGTTATAGTGGTAGTTGCAGGAGTAGTTGTAGTGGTGGTGTCTATTGTAGTTGTAATTTCAGTTGTAGTTATAGTGGTAGTTGCAGTAGTAGTTGTAGTGGTGGTGTCCGTGTTAGTTGTAATTTCAGTTGTAGCTATGGTGGTAGGTGCAGTAGTAGTTGTAGTGGTGGTGTCTATTGTAGTTGTAATTTCAGTTGTAGTTATAGTGGTAGTTGCAGTAGTAGTTGTAGTGGTGGTGTCAGTGGTAGTCGTAATTTCAGTTGTAGTTATAGTGGTAGTTGCAGTAGTAGTTGTAGTGGTTGTGTCTGTTGTAGTTGTAATTTCAGTTGTAGTTGTGGTGGTAGTTGCAGTAGTAGTTGTAGTGGTGGTGTGTGTTGTAATTGTAAATTCAGTTGTAGTTATAGTTGTAGTTGCAGTAGTAGTTGTAGTGGTGGTGTCAGTGGTAGTTGTAATTCCAGTTGTAGTTGTTATCGTAGTTTCAGTAGTAGTTGTAGTGGTAGTGTCTGTTGTAGGTTTTATTTCAGTTGTGGTGGTAATATCAGTAGTAGTTGTTTCGAAAGATTTCAATGAAGTTGTGGTGTAGGTGTCTGTAGTAGTAGTTAAAGTTATAGTTGTGGTGGTTGTGACAGTAGTAGTAGTTGTAAAAGTAGTAGTAGTAGTAGTAGTAGTAGTAGTAGTAGTAGTAGTAGTAGTAGTAGTAGTAGTAGTAGTAGTAGTAGTAGTATTAGTAGTAGTAGTAGTAGTAGTAGTAGTAGTAGTAGTAGTAGTAGTAGTAGTAGTAGTAGTAGTAGTAGTAGTAGTAGTAGTAGTAGTAGTAGTAGTAGTAGTAGTAGTAGTAGTAGTAGTAGTAGTAGTAGTAGTAGTAGTAGTTGTAGTAGTAGTAGTAGTAGTAGTAGTAGTAGTAGTAGTAGTAGTAGTAGTAGTAGTAGTAGTAGTAGTAGTAGTAGTAGTAGTAGTAGTAGTAGTAGTAGTAGTAGTAGTAGTAGTAGTAGTAGTAGTAGTAGTAGTAGTAATAGTAGTAGTAGTAGTAAAAGTATATATTGTAACTGAAAAGGTCGTACCTGTAGTAGTTGTAGGGGCGGTGCTAGTAGTAGTTGTAGTGGTGGTGTCAGTGGTAGTTGTAATTTCAGTTGTAGTTGTTGTTGTAGTTTCAGTAGTAGTTGTAGTGGTGGTGTCTGTTGTAGTTGTAATTTCAGTTGTGGTTATGGTATTAGTTGCAGTAGTAGTTGTTGTGGTGGTGTCTATTGTAGTTGTAATTTCAGTTATAGTTATAGTGGTAGTTGCAGTAGTAGTTGTAGTGGTGGTGTCTATTGTAGTTGTAGTGGTGGTGTCAGTGGTTGTTGTAATTTCAGTTGTAGTTATGGTGGTAGTTGCAGTAGTAGTTGTAGTGGTGGTGTCTGTTGTAGTTGTAATTTCAGTTGTGGTTATAGTAGTAGTTTCAGTTGTAGTTGTAGTGGAGGTGTCAGTGGTAGTTGTAATTTCAGTTGTAGTTGTAGTGGTGGTGTCAGTGGTAGTTGTAATTTCAGTTGTAGTTATGGTGGTAGTTGCTGTAGTAGTTGTAGTGGTGGTGTCAGTGGTTGTTGTAATTTCAGTTGTAGTTATGGTGGTTGTTGCAGTAGTAGTTGTGGTGGTGGTGTCAGTGGTAGTTGTAATTTCAGTTGTAGTTATGGTGGTAGTTGCAGTAGTAGTTGTAGTGGTGGTGTCTATTGTAGTTGTAATTTCAGTTGTTGTTATAGTGGTAGTTGCAGTACTAGTTATAGTGGTGGTGTCAGTGGTTGTTGTAATTTCAGTTGTAGTTATGGTGGTAGTTGCAGTAGTAGTTGTAGTGGTGGTGTCTATTGTAGTTGTAATTTCAGTTGTTATAGTGGTAGTTGCAGTAGTAGTTGTAGTGGTGGTGTCAGTGGTTGTTGTAATTTCAGTTGTAGTTATGGTGGTAGTTGCAGTAGTAGTTGTAGTGGTGGTGTCTATTGTAGTCGTAGTGGTTGTGTCAGTGGTTGTTGTAATTTCAGTTATAGTTATAGTGGTAGTTGCAGTACTAGTTGTAGTGGTCGTGTCTGTTGTAGTTGTAATTTCAGTTGTAGTTATAGTTGTAGTTGCAGTAGTAGTTGTAGTGGTGGTGTCAGTGGTTTTTGTAATTTCAGTTGTAGTTATGGTGGTAGTTGCAGTAGTAGTTGTAGTGGTGGTGTCTGTTGTAGTTGTAATTTCAGCTGTAGTTATAGTTGTAGTTGCAGTAGTAGTTGTAGTGGTGGTGTCAGTAGTAGTTGTAATTTCAGTTGTAGTTATAGTGGTAGTTGCAGTAGTAGTTGTAGTTGTGGTGTCTATTGTAGTTGTTGTGGTTGTGTCAGTGGTTGTTGTAATTTCAGTTGTAGTTATAGTGGTAGTTTCAGTTGTAGTTGTAGTGGTGGTGTCAGTGGTAGTTGTAATTTCAGTTGTAGTTGTAGTGGTGGCGTCAGTGGTAGTTGTAATTTCAGTTGTAGTTATGGTGGTTGTTGCAGTAGTAGTTGTAGTGGTGGTATCTATTGTAGTTGTAATTCCAGTTGTTGATATAGTGGTAGTTGCAGTAGTAGTTGTAGTGGTGGTGTCAGTGGTTGTTGTAATTTCAATTGTTGTTATAGTGGTAGTTGCAGTAGTAGTTGTAGTGGTGGTGTCTATTGTAGTTGTAATTTCAGTTGTTATAGTGGTAGTTGCAGTAGTAGTTGTAGTGGTGGTGTCAGTGGTTGTTGTAATTTCAGTTGTAGTTATGGTGGTAGTTGCAGTAGTAGTTGTAGTGGTGGTGTATGTTGAAGTTGTAATTTCAGTTGTAGGTATAGTTGTAGTTGCAGTAGTAGTTGTAGTGGTGGTGTCAGTAGTAGTTGTAATTTCAGTTGTAGTTATGGTGGTAGTTGCAGTAGTAGTTGTAGTGGTGGTGTCAGTAGTAGTTGTAATTTCAGTTGTAGTTATGGTGGTAGTTGCAGTAGTAGTTGTAGTGGTGGTGTCAGTAGTAGTTGTAATTTCAGTTGTAGTTATGGTGGTAGTTGCAGTAGTAGTTGTAGTGGTGGTGTCTATTGTAGTTATAGGGGTTGTGTCAGTAGTTGTTGTAATTTCAGTTGTAGTTATGGTGGTAGTTGCAGTAGTAGTTGTAGTGGTGGTGTCTGTTGTAGTTGTAATTTCAGTTGTAGTTATAGTTGTAGTTTCAGTAGTAGTTGTAGTGGTGGTGTCTGTTGTAGTTGTAATTTCAGTTGTGGTTATGGTAGTAGTTGCAGTAGTAGTTGTAGTGGTGGTGTCTATTGTAGTTGTAATTTCAGTTGTGGTTATAGTGGTAGTTGCAGTAGTAGTTGTAGTGGTGGTGTCAGTAGTAGTTGTAATTTCAGTTGTAGTTATGGTGGTAGTTGCAGTAGTAGTTGTAGTAGTGGTGGTTGTAATTTCAGTTGTTGTTATAGTGGTAGTTGCAGTAGTAGTTGTAGTGGTGGTGTCAGTGGTTGTTATAATTTCAGTTGTAGTTATGGTGGTAGTTGCAGTAGTAGTTGTAGTGGTGGTGTCAGTGGTTGTTGTAATTTCATTTGTAGTTATGGTGGTAGTTGCAGTAGTAATTGTAGTGGTGGTGTCAGTGGTTGTTGTAATTTCAGTTGTAGTTATGGTGGTAGTTGCAGTAGTAGTTGTAGTGGTGGTGTCTGTTGTAGTTGTAATTTCAGTTGTAGTTATAGTTGTAGTTGCAGTAGTAGTTGTAGTGGTGGTGTCAGTAGTAGTTGTAATTTCAGTTGTAGTTATGGTGGTAGTTGCAGTAGTAGTTTTAGTTGTGGTGTCTATTGTAGTTGTAGTGGTTGTGTCAGTGGTTGTTGTAATTTCAATTGTAGTTATGGTGGTAGTTGCAGTAGTAGTTGTAGTGGTGGTGTCTATTGTAGTTGTAATTTCAGTTGTTGTTATAGTGGTAGTTGCAGTAGTAGTTTTAGTGGTGGTGTCAAGAGTTGTTGTAATTTCAGTTGTAGTTATGGTGGTTGTTGCAGTAGTAGTTGTAGTGGTGGTGTCTATTGTAGTTATAGTGATTGTGTCAGTGGTAGTTGTAATTTCAGTTGTAGTTATGGTGGTAGTTGCAGTAGTAGTTGTAGTGGTGGTGTCTATTGTAGTTGTAATTTCAGTTGTAGTTATAGTTGTAGTTGCAGTAGTAGATGTAGTGGTGGTGTCAGTAGTAGTTGTAATTTCAGTTGTAGTTATGGTGGTAGTTGCAGTAGTAGTTGTAGTGGTGGTGTCGGTTGTAGTTGTAATTTCAGTTGTAGTTATGGTGGTAGTTGCAGTAGTAGTTGTAGTGGTGGTATCTATTGTAGTTGTAATTTCAGTTGTAGTTATGGTGGTAGTTGCAGTAGTAGTTGTAGTGGTGGTGTCTGTTGTAGTTGTAATTTCAGTTGTAGTTATGGTGGTAGTTGCAGTAGTAGTTGTAGTGGTGGTGTCAGTGGTAGTTGCAGTAGTAGTTGTAGTGGTGGTGTCAGTGGTAGTTGTAATTTCAGTTGTAGTTATGGTGGTAGTTGCAGTTGTAGTTGTAGTGGTGGTGTCTATTGTAGTTGTAATTTCAGTTGTTGTTATAGTGGTAGTTGCAGTAGTAGTTTTAGTGGTGGTGTCAAGAGTTGTTGTAATTTCAGTTGTAGTTATGGTGGTTGTTGCAGTAGTAGTTGTAGTGGTGGTGTCTATTGTAGTTATAGTGGTTGTGTCAGTGGTAGTTGTAATTTCAGTTGTAGTTATGGTGGTAGTTGCAGTAGTAGTTGTAGTGGTGGTGTCTATTGTAGTTGTAATTTCAGTTGTAGTTATAGTTGTAGTTGCAGTAGTAGATGTAGTGGTGGTGTCAGTAGTAGTTGTAATTTCAGTTGTAGTTATGGTGGTAGTTGCAGTAGTAGTTGTAGTGGTGGTGTCGGTTGTAGTTGTAATTTCAGTTGTAGTTATGGTGGTAGTTGCAGTAGTAGTTGTAGTGGTGGTTTCTATTGTAGTTGTAATTCCAGTTGTAGTTATGGTGATAGTTGCAGTAGTAGTTGTAGTGGTGGTGTCTGTTGTAGTTGTAATTTCAGTTGTAGTTATGGTGGTAGTTGCAGTAGTAGTTGTAGTGGTGGTGTCAGTGGTAGTTTCAGTAGTAGTTGTAGTGGTGGTGTCAGTGGTAGTTGTAATTTCAGTTGTAGTTATGGTGGTAGTTGCAGTTGTAGTTGTAGTGGTGGTGTCTATTGTAGTTGTAATTTCAGTTGTTGTTATAGTGGTAGTTGCAGTACTAGTTGTAGTGGTGGTGTCAGTGGTTGTTGTAACTTCAGTTGTAGTTATGGTGGTAGTTGCAGTAGTAGTTGTAGTGGTGGTGTCTGTTGTAGTTGTAATTTCAGTTGTAGTTATAGTGGTAGTTGCAGTAGTAGTTGTAGTGGTGGTGTCTATTGTAGTCGTAATTTCAGTTGTAGTTATAGTTGTAGTTGCAGTAGTAGTTGTAGTGGTGGTGTCAGTAGTAGTTGTAATTTCAGTTGTAGTTATGGTGGTTGTTGCAGTAGTAGTTGTAGTGGTGGTGTCTATTGTAGTCGTAATTTCAGTTGTAGTTATAGTTGTAGTTGCAGTAGTAGTTGTAGTGGTGGTGTCAGTAGTAGTTGTAATTTCAGTTGTAGTTATGGTGGTTGTTGCAGTAGTAGTTGTAGTGGTGGTTGTTGTAATTTCAGTTGTAGTTATGGTGGTAGTTGCAGTAGTAGTTGTAGTGGTGGTGTCTATTGTAGTTGTAATTTCAGTTGTTGTTATAGTGGTAGTTGCAGTAGTAGTTGTAGTGGTGGTGTCAATGGTTGTTGTAATTTCAGTTGTAGTTATGGTGGTAGTTGCAGTAGTAGTTGTAGTGGTGGTGTCTATTGTAGTTGTAGTGGTGGTGTCAGTGGTTGTTGTAATTTCAGTTGTAGTTATGGTGGTAGTCGTAGTAGTAGTTATAGTGGTGGTGTCTGTTGTAGTTGTAATTTCAGTTGTAGTTATAGTGGTAGTTGCAGTAGTAGTTGTAGTGGTGGTGTCAGTGGTAGTTGTAATTTCAGTTGTAGTTATGGTGGTAGTTGCAGTAGTAGTTATAGTGGTGGTGTCTGTTGTAGTTGTAATTTCAGTTGTGGTTATGGTGGTAGTTGCAGTAGTAGTTGTAGTGGTGGTGTCTGTTGTAGTTGTAATTTCAGTTGTAGTTATGGTGGTAGTTGCAGTAGTAGTTGTAGTGGTGGTGTCAGTGGTAGTTGCAGTAGTAGTTGTAGTGGTGGTGTCAGTGGTAGTTGTAATTTCAGTTGTAGTTATGGTGGTAGTTGCAGTTGTAGTTGTAGTGGTGGTGTCTATTGTAGTTGTAATTTCAGTTGTTGTTATAGTGGTAGTTGCAGTACTAGTTGTAGTGGTGGTGTCAGTGGTTGTTGTAACTTCAGTTGTAGTTATGGTGGTAGTTGCAGTAGTAGTTGTAGTGGTGGTGTCTGTTGTAGTTGTAATTTCAGTTGTAGTTATAGTGGTAGTTGCAGTATTAGTTATAGTGGTGGTGTCTATTGTAGTCGTAATTTCAGTTGTAGTTATAGTTGTAGTTGCAGTAGTAGTTGTAGTGGTGGTGTTAGTAGTAGTTGTAATTTCAGTTGTAGTTATGGTGGTTGTTGCAGTAGTAGTTGTAGTGGTGGTGTCTATTGTAGTCGTAATTTCAGTTGTAGTTATAGTTGTAGTTGCAGTAGTAGTTGTAGTGGTGGTGTCAGTAGTAGTTGTAATTTCAGTTGTAGTTATGGTGGTTGTTGCAGTAGTAGTTGTAGTGGTGGTTGTTGTAATTTCAGTTGTAGTTATGGTGGTAGTTGCAGTAGTAGTTGTAGTGGTGGTGTCTATTGTAGTTGTAATTTCAGTTGTTGTTATAGTGGTAGTTGCAGTAGTAGTTGTAGTGGTGGTGTCAATGGTTGTTGTAATTTCAGTTGTAGTTATGGTGGTAGTTGCAGTATTAGTTGTAGTGGTGGTGTCTATTGTAGTTGTAGTGGTGGTGTCAGTGGTTGTTGTAATTTCAGTTGTAGTTATGGTGGTAGTCGTAGTAGTAGTTATAGTGGTGGTGTCTGTTGTAGTTGTAATTTCAGTTGTAGTTATAGTGGTAGTTGCAGTAGTAGTTGTAGTGGTGGTGTCAGTGGTAGTTGTAATTTCAGTTGTAGTTATGGTGGTAGTTGCAGTAGTAGTTATAGTGGTGGTGTCTGTTGTAGTTGTAATTTCAGTTGTGGTTATGGTGGTAGTTGCAGTAGTAGTTGTAGTGGCGGTGTCTGTTGTAGTTGTAATTTCAGTTGTAGTTATGGTGGTAGTTGCAGTAGTAGTTGTAGTGGTGGTGTCAGTGGTAGTTGCAGTAGTAGTTGTAGTGGTGGTGTCAGTGGTAGTTGTAATTTCAGTTGTAGTTATGGTGGTAGTTGCAGTTGTAGTTGTAGTGGTGGTGTCTATTGTAGTTGTAATTTCAGTTGTTGTTATAGTGGTAGTTGCAGTACTAGTTGTAGTGGTGGTGTCAGTGGTTGTTGTAACTTCAGTTGTAGTTATGGTGGTAGTTGCAGTAGTAGTTGTAGTGGTGGTGTCTGTTGTAGTTGTAATTTCAGTTGTAGTTATAGTGGTAGTTGCAGTAGTAGTTATAGTGGTGGTGTCTATTGTAGTCGTAATTTCAGTTGTAGTTATAGTTGTAGTTGCAGTAGTAGTTGTAGTGGGGGTGTCAGTAGTAGTTGTAATTTCAGTTGTAGTTATGGTGGTTGTTGCAGTAGTAGTTGTAGTGGTGGTGTCTGTTGGAGTTGTAATTTCAGTTGTAGTTATAGTTGTAGTTGCAGTAGTAGTTGTAGTGGTGGTGTCAATGGTTGTTGTAATTTCAGTTGTAGTTATGGTGGTAGTTGCAGTAGTAGTTGTAGTGGTGGTTGTTGTAATTTCAGTTGTAGTTATGGTGGTAGTTGCAGTAGTAGTTGTAGTGGTGGTGTCTATTGTAGTTGTAATTTCAGTTGTTGTTATAGTGGTAGTTGCAGTAGTAGTTGTAGTGGTGGTGTCAATGGTTGTTGTAATTTCAGTTGTAGTTATGGTGGTAGTTGCAGTAGTAGTTGTAGTGGTGGTGTCTATTGTAGTTGTAGTGGTGGTGTCAGTGGTTGTTGTAATTTCAGTTGTAGTTATGGTGGTAGTCGTAGTAGTAGTTATAGTGGTGGTGTCTGTTGTAGTTGTAATTTCAGTTGTAGTTATAGTGGTAGTTGCAGTAGTAGTTGTAGTGGTGGTGTCAGTGGTAGTTGTAATTTCAGTTGTAGTTATGGTGGTAGTTGCAGTAGTAGTTATAGTGGTGGTGTCTGTTGTAGTTGTAATTTCAGTTGTGGTTATGGTGGTAGTTGCAGTAGTAGTTGTAGTGGTGGTGTCTGCTGTAGTTGTAGTAGTACTAGTAGTAGTTGTTGTTGTTGTGATAGTTTCAGTTGTAGTCGAACTAGTTGTGTCAGTAGTTGTAGTGGTGGTGTCTGTTGTAGTTGTAATTTCAGTTGTGGTTATAGTGGTAGTCGCAGTAGTAGTTGTAGTGGTAGTTTCTGTTGTAGTTGAAGAGGTCGTACCTGTAGTAGTTGTGGTGGTGGTGTCAGTTGTGGTTGTGGTGATGGTTTCAGTAGTTATTCTGGTGGTAGTGTCAGTTGTTGTTGAAGTAGTATTTGTGGTAGTAGTAGTACTTGTTGTTGTTGATGCTGCATTGACCGTTGTAGTTGTGGCTGTAGTTGTGGTAGTAGTAGTGCTTGTTGCAGTGCTAGTCAAACCCACCATTACTGAAATTGCAACGGTTTATTATTAAATTATAGATTAATCTATAGATACTGTTGGAAGCATAAAATAAATCAATAAATCGTTTATTTTCTATAACGCCCGAACACGTTCAGCTACCCGTTCATGTTATCGTTAAACTTGACTGTTTCGCAAGAACTTGTTATCGA
The DNA here is from genome assembly GCA_943735955.1 of Piscicola geometra. NCBI lineage: Eukaryota > Metazoa > Annelida > Clitellata > Hirudinida > Piscicolidae > Piscicola > Piscicola geometra. The sequence continues at coordinate 12,877,843 of OX030957.1, read as the reverse complement.
TGATGCTAGGAACCCAACACTCTAGCGACCACATCACCAACGAGGCTCTTTCCCACGAGTCGGACAGAAGCACATCAACGAAATGCTTCGAGTGCTCCAACTCATGTTCCCCGACCACTGTCTTCAAATGTTTGCCAATGAACCAGTCTTCCGTTACATATTCTACAAATCTGAGATGAAAACACAAAAGTTTTCCGGCAAACAAGGATATCATATTCTTTGTGTGAGTGATTTTTTGAACGTTGAGCTAGAAACTGCATAACAAATCTTTAAAATTTTTAATTTTATTCACACTATAATATATTCGTTAAAACGGTTAGCTCGATATTTTTATCCTGATCAGTTTTCGGCACAACTTTCGATCACTAAAATATTTTTTTCATTCCAGTTTTTGGCTAAGAATAAAATTTCTTTTTAAAACTGTTTTTAGATTCTTCTGACATTTGGGTCAACCACCATTGATGCTGACCCAAAGCCAGTTTTGTTTGCTGCGCAGGAACAATATTTCTGAATGTACTACACTATTTGGACAATCGTGTATCACAAAATTTTTACACTTACTCTATCTAAAAATGTTTTTTTAATATAGTGTAGAAACTCTGAACGGATTTTACCTTTGTATTGCTTCATAAAGTTATATAGTATTTTAATTCTTTTAAATATTTGTAAAGTTTTAAACAAATACTGACATGCTAAAAACCTTAGTCAAACCTACAGAAAAAAAGTTCATTATTTTTTTGGGAATCTTTTTAAATTGCTCGTAAAGAACCCCGTGCAGATGATACCTTGGTCTTTGCGGTAGCAGCCTGCCCAAATCTCCTTGGTTGATGCGACTACTGAGTATCATTTTGAGATCATTTGGAAGATTTTTTGCTTGTCGACAAACTGGAATATGTTTAAAAAGTTTTAACAGAATTTTTTCTGTTTAGCAAAACATTAAATATTGAAAGTCGCCTGGCTGCTTTCAGAATAAAAACTATATTACAGAAGTTGTTAGTCCTGTTGCATTCATTTATTTATTTATTGTTGCTTCAAAAGTCTAAAGTGTACATTTTCATCTGAGAAACATGGCCATCGAGTGCTAGTCACTTTCAGCTAATGAATTTAAGAATAAAAAAATTATTAATTCATGAGAAAATATAAATTATTTATCATATTCCGATAATATGTTAGATCCTTTCGTTATTTCCTTTTTTGTCTCTTTCGTTATTGAGTACAGTGCCTTGAAGCACTGAGACATTTGCTCTTTTTTCTGTCTTTCCACTGTGGTCTTAATGGGGCCTGGTGGGGCATTATTCGTTTTCGGTTATTTGGTCTTTGTAGGAGATTCCGAAAATTCTTCGGAGGCGAATCACTTTCGTGGTCTGTCTTTTTTCCAAGTCCACTGTTTACTATGTCGTTGACTCGCAGGCGTAAAGGAATATGGACATTACAAGGCACGCATAAGTCGGAACTTTAAGCTGAAGACTAAGTTTTTATCTTTCCAGAGGTTTTTCAATTGTGCAAGAACCGATGTTGTCTGGCCGGTATTTCTGGCTTTGAGCCTGCATCAGTGACAACTGCTCGCAAGTATCTGGAACCTTTGACGATTTTTAACTCATCGCCACTAGAGATCGGATATGGACGATTTTTCATTCTGGTCCCGACCCGTTCCCAAAACTTTTTGATTTGGTCCCGACCAGTGTTGTTCCAGTTAACTGTAACTGTAACTGAAATGGTAAATTAACTGAAACTTTAACTGTAACTGTAATTCAATGCATAACTGTAACTGAAATAGAAACTGAAAAATAAGAATATTAACTGAATAGTAACTAAAAAATATCTATATTTAAAAAAAGCGCTAAAAGATTAAACATTGGCAGATGCACGTTATTGAGCAACAATATTATTAATTTATTTTATTCTTCGAGCCCGATAATATTAATTTAGTGTTTTGCATAGTTACCTTATTTCTGACCAGTTGAATTACACAAATTTTTATAAAATGTTTAAAGTTAATAGCGGCAGAAAACAAGAGAATGTCGTATGGGCCAATTTTATTTACGAAGCTTCATGCGACAGAGGCGAATGTCAGGTCTCAGAAAAAGATGATAATGATAAGGAGAGATGAAAAAATGCAGTCAAAGACTTTCTGGATAAAATGCAACAAATTTAATCAATCACTTGAAATGAAAACATCCAGCGTGTTACGAAAAATGAAAAAGAAAGAGAAGGATGCCCAGAAAAGTCTTGGAACAAAATACAAAATTGTTGAAGAAGTTAAAAACAGTTAACACTAGAGCAGGCAACCACTCCGAAAAGAAAATGGCACGAGGATTCCCCTGAAGTTCGGCTTCGTCAACGACTCCTGGTAAATATATTTGCAAATACTGGTCTGACAACTTCCTTTCTTAACAAGCTTATGTGGAGAGGGTGTTTTTGGTGTGTGGAGACCTAACCGCAGGAGAAAAAAATCACCTCAGCAAAAATCTTGAATTGAAGAAATTTATAAAAATGAACAGCATATATATCTTTTAAACAATTTGACTTTTAAACATTAATTTGGTCTGTATTATAAATAAACATTCTTGTTTTTTCATATTGATTGATTGTAACTGTAACTAAAAAAAATAACTGAAACTGAAATAGTAACTGAAAAATTAAAATTAGCATAATTGTAACTTGAGCTTGAACTGAAAAATCCAAACTGGAAAATCACTGGTCCCGACCCATTGCCAAAAAGTTTTTTTTCTATATTTATTTATTTTTAATGCGGTGTTCAACGGTCCCAAACTTGCTAGTCCTAACATTTTTAAAATTTATTATTTGAAAGTCAGAAAATATTTATTTTTTAAAAATTAAAAAAAACACGATTTAAATTTCAAATATTTAATTAAATGAAAGTATTGAAGTTATTCATTGTTTTTGAGTAGTTCAATTAAGTCTTTATTGCTTTTCACACGGGTTAAACCGCCATATCAACTTAAATTTAATGTTGGAGATTTTGACATTGACAATGCAATGGTGGCTTCGTTAAACATTTCTATTCCTTTTAATACTTATTTAAAGTACGGAGTATCAATGAAATTTAGATTTCCATACTTAAACGTTTTCTGAAGTAATAATTGTTAAAGAATCCAATCCCAATAACTTTTATTCCCGTTTTCCCGTTCCTGATTTAAATGTTAATTTCCGTTACGTCCCGAAAACCTATTCCCGGTCCTCGACTTTTCTCGTCCCGAAATTAATTTTCATTCCCGTTCCCGCTGGAGTCTCTTTTTCACTTCCGAAAAAAAAATGTATGACGAAATATGAGTAAGCTTTCGAAAGGAAATAAAATCATGAATATTATAATGGTCATGTGAGACATTTAATGCCGTTAAATTGACTGAGATTCTTCGTTTTATTTTCTTGGGAAAGCTTAATCTATGCCGTCATATTCATTTACGTATCGAAATCGTGGTTTAAAATATTGAGTAACGGTTAATAGTTAAAATAAGATTGCTAACAATGAAAAATTTGTTGGAAAAAAACAATAAAAATATTGATTAAAAAGTCGTGACATGAAATTAATTGAATGTTTGATCGTCTGATCTTACTCAACCAAACGAGGAAAGAAAAGTTGAATATTTCATTATCAATCAGTTGGCACCAAAGATGACCATTATAAAGATGTAACAAAATGAAATCATTCAAAACCAATATTTTTATCTCGTTAAATAAATATTTCTTTAAATTTAAGAATTTCAACTTTTGAATCGAACTTGATTATCCATTAGTTTATCTTAATGCTATCAAGTCTAATTCAATGTATACATTCTTTTGTCAAATAAAATCTTTTAACCGTTTTATTCTATTTTAATTCGAATATAATTTGATTGTTTGGTATATAAAAGCCGGATACTCGATTGTTGATTAAAAATCACTGCAATTAAAAACATCAATTTATATTCCACGTTGAAGCTATGCCTAAGTGTATTTTTGAATGATCTATTTTTTAAAGAAATTATATGAAAGCTTTTAATTGATCAAGTTAGCCCACTCTCTGACATTGTTACCCTTTGGACTAAAATTCTTGGCGCCGTGCCTAGTTGCAAAGGGTAGATTTGGTATACTCTTGAATTTGAGGAAAGAGCGCTATAAAAATTGATTTGATTGATTAATTGATTGATTGATTGATTGATAATATACTTTCATATAAAGCTGAAGAATACCCGGATTCACTATAAGATCAAATGATATATTCGAACTAACTGTTTAAAAGATTATATGGACAAAAACACAGTAAATAAATATCCTTTAAAATATGGCAATCAAAAATAAATCGCAATAAAAAACGTATAGATTGATTAACTTTTATTCGACTAATGTTCGATCACTCTCACTCACTCAATGAACAGTTTCAACAAGCAAAGGAGGACCAAGGCATCTTTGCTCCCATTCACTTAAGGACAAAAAAACCATTTAAAAAATATCTTTCAAACAAATATCTCAAAATTTTTTTAATGAAATTTTTTAAAATATTGAAATAACAATTTTTTTAATTTTGATAATTTATTCATTTAATTGACTAACAGAAACATGAGGTTGTTAAAAGATTCTAAGCATAATTTTCATATTAACGTTAACTTTACCATAACCATAAAGAAAATTTGAATTTTTCGTTTGAAATTTTTGTTCACTGAGCTCAATTTCTCTTTGCAATGCCCATCTTCTCTTCGAAAAATGTAGGCTACTGAGGTGTGTGGGAATTGAACCCAGGGCCTATGACCAGTGGCGCAACCAGGGGCTCAAGCTCCCCCCAGACCTATTTGAAGGGTCTCACAATTTTTCGAAAATCGATGAGTTTTTTTGGTGGTGGGGGAGGGGGGGGTAATCAATTTTTCAATATGCCATAGGACAATGATATTTTCTCTGGATGGCCATCGGGTCTTTATCTCACAAAACATTTCATATATCAACACAGAACATAGAGATGCTACCAAAATAACACTAACATGTCACAAATTCTGAAAAAAATAGAGCACCACTAGAACTTAACTACACTCTTAAATCTTTACAATTTTCATATGTAAATTTTTCCACCTATGGCAAGTATATAAAGAATAACGCAGATAGACAAAATAACTCCCGAGCTTTCAGAATTTTTCAACTTTCATGGAAAGGATGCTGAAACTGTGCAAAGACAGCTCAAAATCACATCAACACCTTTAGTTTACGTGCGGATCAGTCTGATCTCAGTTCATTTATCGAACTGCAAGAACTCTTTTGAGCAACAAGCCTTCAGCCTGAGTTGCACTATATGCTCGATGTTGCTCTGACTCTGCCAGTTACTTCATCAGATGCAGAAAGAGCATTTTCTAAATTTCGGCTTACTAAAATTCATCTTAAGACGACTGTTTCTGCTCGTCGTTTGCAAAGCTTGTTTGAGAATATCTGCTACCAAAACCGCTACTGCACTTCTTTCAGTAAATGAAATGGTGAAAAGATTTTCACAAACTGATTGAAAAATTATTTTGCAACTGAGAACACATCAAAATTTAGTTGAAACTAAATATTTTAACAAAAATTATAGACTGTTTAAGATCTCATATCAAACTTATTTTTTTACTTTTTACCTTAGTTTGAAAAATGATGACGTAACTCTAAGAATACTATGCAACTTAGTTTGTAGTTTTTTTTTGGTATCATTAATAAACTAACTAAATTCTTTATCAATTATAATTGGTAGTTTTTATTTAGCCCATTTACCGCCGCTACCCGATTTTTACATTTAGACTTGCATTATATGGTTATAATAACAACTCAAGCAAAATTGAAAACAATTATTTCATAAGTTTTAATGGGGCAAAACGTTGCGAAAACGCAACATAAGCGAGAAGTGTGACATACTTATGTGCAGTAAAAAATCTTAAATAAATTGTTTCAAACCACATTTATTAAAACAGAAATAAATTTCAATCGCAAATAGTTTGATCAAAGTAAACTTCTAATTATTTTATTAGTTATAATAATTATTATTATTATTTTAAATACAATAAAGCAAATGATTTAAAGTGAATTACAACAGCACTCATAAACTGTCGTGCTGTTTCAAATACGACATTGACGACGAATGTTATCTTTATTTTAATTTTATAATCAACCTATGAGAGGTTAAAAATTATATTTTCTTCAATAATTTTCAAGTTTTAAGCATTTGCGGTTTAGAATTTTTTTTCGAAATATAAAAATCAACATTCATCTACAAAATTCAACTTTTAATTTTAATTTATAAATTTCATAATACATTAACATTAAATTAATAATTTTATTATTTTTATAATAACTATTGTAATGAATGACTAGGCTTAATAAAAATCATATGAAATCATATTACGTCAAAGTTGCAAAAACGCACCATTGATTTTTAAAAGCATTGGAAACCTTTTAAAAGTTATTTTGAATAAATAAAAAAATAATTCAAGTACTAACTATCTTCTCGCCCTGAAATTAGGACTAAATTTGTATAAAAATACTAAAATCGAATGAAAAAACTGAAAAATTATCTAAGCGAGACAAGATTGTTTTGAGAAATTTTAAATGTGAACAGGAAAAAAAAATTTATAAATAACTAAATAAAAAAATTTAAAATTTAACTTATGAATTTAAAATTTATTGAACAAAATATGTGAAAAAAACTCGGTATTAAAAGAGCAAGAAAATATAAAAATTGATGTTGCAAAACACAACAGTTGCGGTAAATAATAATTTTTTTAATACTAAAGTTGAGCCCCCCCCCCAGCATTTTTGGCTGGTTGCGCCCCTGCCTATGACTATAAGCCGCGAGTCGTTAGCTACCGTTAGTTCACCGACTTTTCATATTACATTTTTTTCCATGTCATTTTTAGCGTCCTAATATAGTTCATTTTTATGGGTTTACATTCTCGACATTTAGTAAAGTATAGATAATATTAGATCTTATGATTTTATTGCTAAGATATTTTCTGTTTATAAACATATTTAAATATAAATATCAATGTATAAATATTTGCAGACATGACGAAATCCCGTCGTTTTCCCCAGCAACAAGTTAGAAAGACTGAAACGTCTTGGTCAGACAAACAGTAAGTTTTCATTACAAAATTCATTTACTTTTTGTTTTACTTAAAAGTTTTAAAGTTAATTTTCTTTTGTTTTTAGAGTCATTGCTTATTTCATTTATGAGACAAACAATGTTTTTTGTGAAATATACATCGAAAAATCATTCGTAAATATCCAAGTGCTCGTCATAATATTACGTGAATTTAATTAAAATGTATTGGTTAAAATCAAGTAGTATAAACCATAAAATTTTAATTTTTAAACCTTAAAAATTGTGACAGAAAACTTTCATATTGAAAGAATTTTTTTCGATCCGTCGATCAGTTAAAAGTTTGAAAGTGTTCCGGCATGACTGCACGGAAGTTTATTATGTATTCTTTCATAAATTTGACAGTTTTTGCGACACTACAAACACTTTTTCGATTAAATATACGTATTTAAATTTGGTAATTTTCAATTAAATGTAATTGGTATATAATATTTAAATAATTTTTGCTATTTCTGACGCTAAAACTCACATTCGACTAAAAGTTTATTTATTACTCAATTATTCAAATAAAGTCGTTTAATTCTCAAAATAAGATTTACAATTTAAGTTAAATTGTTTAACTCTATTTGTTTTTTTAAGTTTATTAAAAGAAAAATATTGACGAAAAAAGCGATAGTTACCATTTATATTTTTATTTTAAAACTTTATTTATTTATTATCAAACAAAAACCAATCATAAAAATAAGATATTTTTAAAATAATTTTTTTTTAAATATCCATATTTAAAAACGTTATAGATTTTTTAAAATGAACAAAGATGTAATAATGTTTAAATCAAGTTTTGTAATAAATCCGACTGAATATTAAATTGATAAACTTTAAGAAATCCTAGCTGCATACCAAAAACACTTCCTATAAAAATGGTCCTAAAACTCACGTAGGATGCCGTACAGAAGCAGCAATCTGACGATCGAAAAGCTCTTCATCTTCATCTGAAGGGTCGGAGCTACTATTTTGCTATTTCTTTGCACTTTTTTATTTTTCTATTTAAACTTTCAAAAATTCCTATTAAAACATTTTTGAGAAGTGGCCACTGAGGGTTGAACGCAGCGTTATATATATCTTCAAGTGCATGCCACGTCGCATGTCCGAAACGCATGTATCGACTCACTCCTTGAACACTTCTTCCAAAGAAATGTGCAGCTTAATTTATCTTTTTCTGAATTTGGAAAACACAGCAGCCACTTAGAGAATAATTTTTATATTTCCAACATTTTCCACAATTATTTTTCATAAAGGAACGAGTGGGCCGAGTGGTTAGCGCTACAGGCTTGAATAAAGCTCCAATTGTTCGGTGCGTGTCGAGCAGCGCAGCAAATGGACGATAGCTCTGAATGGTGTTGACTGAAGAAGGTACGCATCGTTTGCTTCATTGTCTCCAGCTGATTTACAACTTGAATAACGCCTTAAAATATGTCAAAGATCACTATTAATACACTCAGAAAATGTGTAGCATATAAAGTTACATTATACGGCTTAAATTATATGTTATATTTATAAACTCATGAAATGTGTAACATATATAACCATATATGTAACATATATAACCAATGCCTTTGTATTCCTAATCTATTCTATTATTATATCTGAGACTTCAAGATTTTTATGCATTTACGTAAGCAAAGTCAAGAATTAAAAATTTTAATTTAATTTAAATTAGAAGAAGTAGATAAATCTTAATATCTGTTTTCTAAAATGGGGAAATTAAACTTTTATCGTATTCGATATGACCACAAATATTGCCAAAAACACCATAAAACATAATATACACTATTTGACATAAACTTCCACTCTCGAAAGGTCTCCATGAAAAGAGCGTTTAAAACATTCTTCTGGCCCCCACCGCCTGATAAACCTGTTGATCCAACAAGGCAAAAATGTTATTAGTTTAGTTACTAAAAGCCGGATCTTGGGAAATTGAATATTTCAAACAATACAGTAAAAAATCAAAATAATTGAATAAAGTATACAAATAAGAATGTTATATAAAAACTAAATGAATAAACGTTATGTTTTATTCTATTATGCAGAGACCATTTGATCATACAATCACCGTGCTTAATTCATTTGTGATATTCTTTTCAAATCCCAACATAAATGAATAGCTTTACTGTTATGTGACATTGATTGACTATGCGAAACGATAATTCTATTTAATGTCTTAAATGAAATTTCACGTATAGCATTTGACTATCCTATAACTAGTAAAATAAAAAAAGAACATATGTAAATGAATCTTTGAATTTTATTAAATAGTTCAATTAAATAGATTTGAAAAATAATGTCTTCTGTTAGCTCTTTTTTTCAAAATCTTTTGGACACTGCTTAAACTTCTGTAAATACTTTTTGATCTAAATTCAACATTACAATTAACGACTTAATATTTTCTTTCAAGTGCTGATACTGCTTTTCAATTGAATATTTAAACCAATAATCACCATTTGTCTTTCTTTATTTAGAAATACATTTAAATTGTTTATAAAGATACATTTTTAATAAATAAAAGTTTATAAGCATTTAACCATTCATCGTTCAGTTTCCCTTATACATTTTTCAATAAAATATATAAAACAGAAAAATTGAATGTTTGAATAGTAAAATCGTGACCTCAGTGGAATTAATTAATTAGCACACATTTTTCAAACAGTTTTTATAAGAAAAGTTATAGAAATGCAAAAACACAAAGGTCACACTTCTAAGCACATGAAATCATTCTTAAATATGGCCGCCTGTACGCCTTCCTTTTCCTCTCTTTTGGTTAATACAACTTTTTGGATCTTGACTAATTGATTTACAGTGAAACATTATGAGTCTATAAATTGTAACTTAAACTCAAAAAGTAAAAATTAATTTTTTATTTCTTAAAATAAAAGTAACCTGAGCTGATTACTTGTCTAAAATAATAAAATATCACTAGCTTACTGTAACTGAAAACATCAATCTGCAGGAACCATAGACGGCTTCAATAGTTCAAATAATTCAAATTCAATAATTCAAAAAAAATTGTTAATTAAACATGTACCGCTTTTTAATTCTAAAATGTTTAAAATGATTTATTTCTTCATTCACTCGTTCACTCATTCCTTGGTCCATTCATGTGTTTATCATTCGTACATTCAATTGTAAATTTTTTTCTTGGTTTTGCTTAGTTATATGTTTCTTTGATTGAATTTGCTAAATTCCTCCAATGCAAGCCATCGTTTTTATTTAAAATTTTACTTTCTTAATTAACCATGTTTATTTCCAGTATTTATTCGGTTTTTATAATTTTTTTCCTGTTTTGATATAGCGTATGGATTATGCCTAAGAGGTTTATTTTCTATTTTTCATGTTAAGATTCAAAATTTCAATTAAGAAATAAAAAAATGCTTTTTTTGAATAGCATTTAGTTAAAATATGACAATCACCATTGTTTTGAATGTAATATATTTATATTTTAAAGATTTTTTTTGGTGCCTTGGACTATTGTTATGCCCCCCCCCCCCCCATCTTGAGAAATTTTTGCAGATGTCTATGTTTTCAAATCCCATTATGTTTTTTCACTTTATGAGCTGTCCCATAGAGGCGCAATTAAAATTCAATAAAATATCATAAATATATTGATTTACAATGACCAATCTTTAATCAAAAGACGAGTCTTTACGTGCTTATGAAGCAATCAGATTTTAAAAGTTCTTAGACCAGTAATACAATGAGTATAATCCTTTAATAGACGAAACTAATTAGCAAGACTCTTTCAAACACAAATAAATATTTAAAACCTTCCATCGGAACTGCACTACCGTTGAGCTTAATATTCGGGTTTACACACGATGAGCAAAGAATCTTTAACCAATTAAACACTTATTTTTTAGAATAAAAATGTGAGCATTTACTAATTGCAAACAGTTGCTCAAGCAAACTGCTTTTGATTCGTAAGTAAACTTTTTGTCTATATTACTCACAGCCTGACTGACGCAGGCCATGTTACAATAGTTTGGAGAACCATGGTTCTTATGCACCAGAGGCGCCACATCTCTCATTCACGGTTTCTCGTCAGGAATTCGAACAGACAACCTTTTAGTCGCAAGTCGGACGTTTACCACCTAAGCCATCCCAGCTCCCTTATACTAGATAGTGATTAATAAGTAGGCCATAGTAATGTGGTTCATTCGATGCTCAGATAATGGTGGGCCTCCAGCGGCAGGCAGACACAAGAGAAGAGCTAAAGCCCTCCATTTCTATTTTATAAATTGTTCCGAGCAAGAGTGCTTAGTAATCTCAGTGGCGGATATTTGGCCCATAAATCCGTAACCTTCGTTGAATGATTGAATGGTTTTAGAGCAATTTTCATTCTCATATTCAATAATTCAATAAAGAGTGCGTCAGTTTATTCAGAATTGATCTTCTACAAAGAAGTTTTTTTAAGTCTAGAATTACACTCTTTTTGAAATAAAACCTTAGAATATGCTTGGATCTTTTTCGAGACTGTGTGGAGGGTATGCGAAGATGCAGGAGCAGGAAGGTGATGACAATTTTACTTCCTCGAAAAGGCAAGAAAAAGAACTCTGATTTAGTTTTCCCTGGGTCGTCATACACTGATTTAGGAAACACACAGACCTTTATAACTTGTGAAATTATTTTTTAATGACTTACAATGGAAAGTTTTGAGCAATAATAGGAGTTCATTGTGAAGAACAGAATTATTTGATTATGACTCCCAGATCATTGAGTGTCAAAGGCTCGACATCAGTGCGACTTCCAAGGAGCCCTCCAAGGCGCTTCGATGCATCTCAGTTTTTACGTCTCGTCTTATTCCATGAATCATGGGCGCAATCCTGGGAAGTGAGAGGTCCAACTCAATGGTAATGACCCCAAGACCACCCAGGATCGTCTTCCATTCTGGGTAGGACCACCCAAGATTTGCAAAAGATCGCCGCCCTTGCTATGAATTTCAATGTCACAAAATTCAAACGAAAAGTATTTTTGATAGTTTATTTGATAATTGAAAACAGATCAGTATAATCAAGCATAATTTCTATAGCATTATATTTTTAAAAAATTAAATATTTATGATTAGACGATTGTATAGTTCAACCTGTGTTTTACTGTTTACCAGTAGTGTTACACTTCAGCACATAGTGGGTGGCAACATAAGAGTAAATTAGTTCTTTTTTCTTGTCGTGTATCATGCAAAGAGGAACACGGCCATTGTCGAAATGCGTTACACCCCAGCAGCGAGCACAGCCTCTTTCGATGCATTGGTGGAGACATGTTCCAACTGAAATCCAATCTTCACCGCCTGCTGCATAATACTCCTTGGTTATAGTAAAATCTGAAAATGTTTTAATGTTTGAGAAGTCGCAAAAAACAAATTTTATAACATTTCGAGCATGCATTATTTTATCTCAAATTACTAAAAAAAAATTGTGATAAAAAAATAAGATTTAAACTATTTAAATAAAATCTATCTTACGATCCTCATCTTGCGACTGCACCCGACTGACAAGAAGAAGCACAGCAAGCAGACACTTCATTGCAACGTTGAAATCGCTTTCTGAACAAGAGAACAAAGCTGACCATTTTCATTCGCATTGACCATGCTTTCATAAAAGTTTTGAATCTTAGAAAATTCAATTGTTAACGTTTAATCCTCATAGAATAAATCAACGCAATTTGCATTTCTATATTTAAATGAGACATAGTCGTTAAGTTGAACACTTTTAACTCTTTTTATAATTGATCTTTCTTTAAAGCTCGTATTTTAAAAAATAATTTCCACATTTATTAATAAAAATATTGTTATATCTTTTTTATTCCAATTTTACCAAAGATTCTGTTACCTGCATGGGCGGTGATCCTGGGGAGGGGGTCTGGGAGGGGGGTCCTGGGGTCAAGCCCCCCAATTTTTGGAAGTGAGGGGGTCCGCCTCAATGTGAACCCCCCCCTTCTCCCCCATTTTTTTCTCTAAATTTTTATATATTTATTGCTTGATACGAGCATAATCGTCACAAATGGCATAAAAAAGATTGTTTATATAGCAATACATTGTGAGTAGGTGTGGTTATAATGATAGCTGTCTAGGATAAAATGTTCTAGGATAAAATGTTCTAGGATAAAAAGTCTTCAAGATACAAAGTTTTCGGATAAAAAGTCTTCAGTATAAAAAGTCTTCAAGATAAAAAGTCTTCAGAAAAAAATCTTTAACAAATTAATTTTTAAGGAAAAATACGTGATTAATACGTGATCCTTAAAACTTAAAGAATAAATTTAATACTTTTATCTAATGTTTGCTATATTTTTTTTGTTCAATCTCGAAATAGCATTTCAATAAATTTGACTTGGCTATTGTTGTTTCGTCACTTTAACCCTTTCCGATTATTCTTTTCCTCCTGGGAGCTCTAACCACATTTCTCATAAAACTCCCAAAGTTTCATGTCTTCTATTTGATATTTATTAATTAATAAGTCTCTTCTCAGTATTTGTTAAATAAAAATATTTATAACATGTATTCACATTCATTAAAATTAATATAATTTGATAAAAAGAACTTCCTCTTTCTGATCCTTCTTTTCCTTCTGGGACTCTAACCACATTTATCATAAAACTCTGAAAGTTTCAGATCTTCTATTTGATATTTCCAACATAAACTGAAAAATATTTTAAATAACTATTTAGTCTTTTTTTATTATTTATTAATTAAATTTTTTTTACAATTCTTTTACATTAATTAAAATTAATAAAATTATATAAAAAGTTTTTTTAATGAAAATCTCTTCTTCAATCAATCAATCAATCACTAATGATTTGTATAGCGCCCTTTACTAAGTGAACAAAGGCGCTCTTCAAATATATTTGTTAAATAAAACGGCTTTTAGACCATTACCAATATATGTATATATATAAATTAAAATATATATAAAAACAAACAATAAACCTCAATAATCCAACCTCACCCACACCACCATGACAATCACCGCCAAAAAATCACTATCACCACAAATAAAAAATTCAATCATCACCACAATAGACACTCATACCACAGCACAATCATCACCACATCATCATCAAAACAACAATACACAATCATCACTCTTCTCAATTTTCTGTCTTGCCACTGGTGCCGAGGCTGCGAAAGAGGGTGAAGGAGAAGTCCTTGCCAACGCTGGTACTGCTGCTGCTATGGAAGGATTTCTCCTTTATGTCACAGCTCACTTGATTCCCTGCGGCCATCTTGGTCTGCTGCAGCCATTCTCGACAGATTTAAAACAACCAACATTCGCACTAAAAACATTCTAATTAATTAAATTTAATTTTTATTCAGACTTAAGATTCTAAAATTTTAATATATTATACCCAAAACCTTTTATTCTACAAATTTATTTGAGCGGCTGCCAAAATGGCAGCCGCTAACCAAAGATCCCGTATCTTGAAGACTTTTTGTCCTGAAGACTTTTATCTTGAAGACTTTTTATCCTGAAGACTTTTTATCCTGAAGACTTTTTAGCCTGAAGACTTTTTATCCTAAAGACTTTTTATCCTTAAGAATTTTTATCCGAAGACTTTTTATTTTGAAGACTTTTTGTCCGTTTACCCTAAAACCAAACTATTCTTTGCTTAATTGAATATTTGTATCAAAACAGAGGTTTTAAAATATTTTTTAAGTGGGGGGAGAAGAAATCCCGACCCCAGCAGAAGATTGGCTCTTTCAAAATGTTGCTGTTCTGTTGGAAAAGTTGCTATAGCATCATACTTTGTACATCAGATAAAAAAAAAAGGTTAATCTTCATTGCAGTGAAAAAAACCCAGTTTACTAAATTAATTGCCACGTGATTGATAGAACATTGATCTAATTGAAATATGCAACATAGGCATGTCTTTGGCGGGTGTGCTGTTCTGTTGGAAAAATTGCTATAGCATCGAAATTTGTACATCATATAAAAGAATTATTAATCTTCACTGCAGTGAAAAAACCCCAGTTTACTAAATTAGTTGCTACGTGATTAATAAAACTGTATGTAACATAGGCATTTTAATGACGTTTTTTTATTTTTTCAGTAGATATAGATTTGATGGAAACACCTTTAAGGGGGGTTTTAAATTTCATCCCCGGACAGTGATTTGCATTTTTGAATTCAGCACACATTATTCTATAAAGTGCATTAAATGAAAAAAACTAAATAAAAACTAAAACTTAAGTGATCTTTATTCGAATTAACTTTTTATTAGTAGTATTAGTAGTAGCAACTTTCTTCATTTTTTCAGTAGAATTAATATTTTCAAAATCTTCGGAAGCTGTAATAATAAAATTAATTTTTTTTAAGATAAAAATTTGAACTTGATTGACCTATAACTTACTTTTAATTTTCGAAAAAAATGATGGAAACTTCATGGACCCACGTGAAAATCCGTTAGACCAAACAGGTAATCAAAGATCAGCAATCTTTGTGAAAAATGTTAAATATTTTAATGTTATGATTTCAGCTTTCAAATAATTTTTCATATGAGCTTTGTTTTAAAATACAGATAAAGTTAGAAGCTATAAAAAACGGCTTCTACAATAATTGTAGATCGTGTACTTCAACTAATTCCAAGCACCAACCAGTCTTCTGCGGCAATAACAAGCAAAAGAAACTTGTGCCAAACAGTGAAAACAGAAAAAAGATGAGGCCGCAGAAGCCAACGGAGACCCTGTTAGCTAATTTTTATTCCATAAATCATTTGATTGCTTAAAAGCCTTTAATGATTTATTAATAATTAATCATTTGATTACAACAGATTGATGAGTAGTATTTCCCAGCACACTGAACTGAGCTATATTTCGATGTGAACGAACGAAAAGTAATGCCATCCTTGCGACAAATATGCATTTGAATTTACTGGCAAAGGCGAAAACCTGGTGCCTTCAAGCTGATGAGAAAGCAATCTCCCAGCTGTTCTCCATCCACGCCTTCATCAAGTATGAGGCTAGGGTGGCACAACTTGAACTGAACAAGATTTGTTTTATTTAAATAAATTTTATGTATTATAAATGTTGGTAAAATGCAGCATGTATACCATTTCGGTTTGGAGACAACGTGAGGCAGCTTCCGTTGTACTTCGTTTTGATGAGGGCACAAGTCACATGACTAATGACGGTGAGAAAATATTATTTCTTCTTTGAATCATTTTTTTCAAATGTAAGATGTTTGTTGAACGGAACGAGAGTGAATACTTTGGTTCTTGACTTTGAGGCTGGACTCTGGGTGGCTTTGCGACAGGTTTTTCCTGGCGTCCACTATAAAGTTGTGCTTTCCATTTTTGCCAGGCCTTGTGGAGAAGTGCGCAAGGACTCGGCATCTCTTCTTCCCATCGTCTTGGAACTGACACCTACTTTCTATCACGTGAAACATTCGCTCTTTGTCTTCTCTCTGCAAACCAAATGCGCTCTTCTCTCGATGAACTCCGAGAAAGAGGACGAAGTCCCCAATTGAAACTTTTTCTTTTAGTCCCCTAGTGAGTTTCTTCCTCATTTCTTCTGCCATTTTTGGGCCTGTATAATCTGTTGCCTTTTTTTAATTCTTTCCTTTTTCTTCTTTAAGGCGGTTATAAGACAGACCTATTCCACTTTTTCTTTCTTATTTTCTTTTATTGTTTCTTGTAAAACCTGTCCACTGTCCGAGCCCAGCTTCAAAGTCAAACACAAATCTATTGATTCTCGTTGTGTTCAACAACACTTCCCTTTTAGAGATGATTTTGTTTGTTTGTTTTTTTTGAATTTCATATTATTTTATGTGATACTTTTATGAAAAAAATTTAATTAAAAAAATTAATTTAGTATAGATTTTTTCTGCCCCATATACCATTCCATACCAGGTGTTCGACTTTTACAGTAACTTCAACTGCATTAAAAACCGCAAAGATGGAAAAAAGACGTTCGTTCACGAAAACAGTTGCACGTGACAAAGGGCTCTTTCAGTGTGCCTCAATGATGCTCATCGATGGGAGACTGCTGAAGATGCGTCAACTTGGACAATCCTGTTTAACAATCATTTGTAAAAAATTGATGATTTGCATCTTTAATAAACGTTTTAAAAGCGTTCCTTCATATTAAATGTTACTGAATTAACAAAAAAGAGTAAGAAGCAGCATCTTTATGATCAAATGTGATTAAAAAAAACTTACCTTTACATTGTTCAAACGAAATACAATCAATGAGCTTCACTGAGTTAGTGGTTGTATTGCTTGAAACACTACTTTGGAGAAAAAATCTAAATGAATTTAGAAAAATTTAGAATTTGAGTAATCCATTATTTTATTAATAAGTTTGTGCTGATGAAAAGACTGTTGATATGATCAAATGTGTACTACCAGCAAAAGGACGAGAAGGCATGGGCGGCGATCCTGGGACCCTCTTCTTTTTGGTAGTGAAGGGGTCCACTTCAATGGTTTGGACCCTCCAGGATTGCCGTCTATGCTGAGTAGGACCCCCCCCCAAGACTTGAAGCAGATCGCCACCCCTGGTTACCTGGGTGCAATTAAATTAACAAGTACCTGATTCGATGAGCTATGTCATCACTAGTCATACAAAAGTAATTGGCAAAATCCATTTAGGAAGTGGAACAACCTTTTTAGAGACACGTGAAGCGAAACTTCTGCTGTGTCTTCTGCCAGCTCTCTGCAAGGAGTCGGTCTCTGGAGTTCTCTTCCTGGCGATCATGTCTTTATCACGAACCAGATATTTAGTTCTTCATGTAATATTCTATGGAAATTGTTTGTGTGTTCACGCCGTGTGTGTGTGTGTGTGTGTGTGTGTGTGTGTGTGTGTGTGTGTGTGTGTGTGTGTGTGTGTGTGTGTGTGTGTGTGCGTGTGTTAAAATAAATGCTTACCACCTTCAAAAGCGCTGTATAAATATATTAGATTGACGGATTGACTTCCTTTTGAGACACTGGAAATACTTACCTTTTCATGGCAAACATCATGGCATCATCCAATTTGACGTTTTTGAATCAATAATGTAATTAAGGGTTGCGCATTCTTGAAAGATGGCATACTTCTTTTGCAGCAGTGATCTGCACAAGAAGCGACTTTTTTGAGCAAAAGAATGAATTGATAAAACAACAATTTATTTTAATTCTTTATAACATTCCCGAATAATGTAAAATTAATGTAAAAAGTGAAAATTAAGCCTTGCCAAGACAGATTTACACGTTTTGAATTCAGTAAAAATTGAGATAGTAATAACGTATATTTTCTGTTCTAAACAGAAATTTTTCCCATCTTAGAATAAGATATATTTAAATCATTTGTCTTTAGCATACAAATTGTAAAATTGAAGATTCAAAAACATCTAAATTCCAGCACTTTTCTAGAATATAATGCGTAATTCTAAAATTCGGTGAAATAATGTATTGATTATTTTAAATCTTTCATTCAGAAATGAGAAATTCCAACTTGGGACCATGTATATATATATATGTGTGTGTGTGCGTGTGTGTGCAGCCACCAATATAGATTGAGTGAAGTTATCATTAGAGAAATACTTATTTTCCCAAAAGTGGAATATGCACAAGGAAGAAAATGAAGGCTGAATGTGGAACGGCAGGGATGGTGATGGAGACGAGAGTGGTAGGGAAGTGGTAAGTATGAAATGATTGCACCCATTTGATGATGACTCAGAAGTTATAGTGATCATGGCAAAAGTGCTTTTAATAAAAATGAAAGCACGAAACAACTCAGCCAGCGAACTGCATGGGCTCTTGTAGAGTGGCAGAGGCGGTGTTAATGAAGAAGATCACAACAGCCACCTGCTTGCGAACTCCCTCTACCAGCCTCCCTGTGTGTGTGTGTGTGTGTGTGTGTGTGTGTGTGTGTGTGTATGTATGTGTGTGTGTGTGTGTGTGTGTGTGTGTGTGTGTGTGTGTGTGTGTGTGTGTGTGTGTGTGTGTGTGTGTGTGTGTGTGTGTGTGTGTGTGTGTGTGTGTGTGTGTGTGTGTGTGTGTGTGTGTGTGTGTGTGTGTGTGTGTGTGTGTGTGTGTGTGTGTGTGTGTGTGTGTGTGTGTGTGTGTGTGTGTGTGTGCAGCAACCAATGAGAGTGGGATCATCATCAGGAGCATCTTTGAGGGAGATGAGGGCGTCAGAGAGGCCTGGCAGGAAAGAGGCAGAGTAGGAGTTGGAGGCGCTAGGAGCCATCAAGACGTGTCTGTGGTGTTGTGGTGGTTGTTGTTGGGGTTGTAGTGGTGGTGGTTGTAGTGGTGATGGTTGTGGTTGTTGTTGGGGTTGTAGTGGTGGTGGTTGTAGTGGTGATGGTTGTGGTTGTTGTTGGGGTTGTAGTGGTGGTGGTGGTGGTTGTAGTGGTGGTGGTTGTAGTGGTGGTTTTGGTGGTGG
The DNA here is from genome assembly GCA_943735955.1 of Piscicola geometra. Classification (NCBI taxonomy): domain Eukaryota; kingdom Metazoa; phylum Annelida; class Clitellata; order Hirudinida; family Piscicolidae; genus Piscicola; species Piscicola geometra. The sequence continues at coordinate 12,858,386 of OX030957.1, read as the reverse complement.
TTGTAGTGGTGATGGTTGTGGTGGTGGTTGTAGTGGTAGTGGTTGTGGTGGTGGTGGTTGTAGTGGTGGTGGTTGTAGTGGTGGTTTTGGTGGTGGTTGTAGTGGTGATGGTTGTGGTGGTGGTTGTAGTGGTAGTGGTTGTGGTGGTGGTGGTTGTAGTGGTGGTGGTTGTAGTGGTGATGGTTGTGGTTGTTGTGGTGGTTGTAGTGGTGGTTGTGGTGGTGATGGTTGTAGTGGTGGTTGTAGTGGTGGTGGTTGTGGTGGTTGTCGTCATCCTTTAATGCTGCAGTGCCTAGCCTCAGAAACACATCACCAAGCCACAACACCAAAAACATCACCACAGCTCAAAACCACACAGCACCACACACCACAGCACAAAACCACACAACACCACAGCACCACACACCACACCAAACAGCACCACACAACACCATACATCACCACACAACACCAAACATCACCATACATCACCACACATCACCACACATCACCACACCACACAGCACCACACATCACCACACAACACCACACATCAGCACACATCACCACACAACACCACAAATCACCACACATCACCATACATCACCACACATCACCACAAAAAACCACACCACACCACACAACACCACACATCACCATACATCACCACACATCACCACACATTACCACACATCACCACACCACACCACACATCACCACACATCACCACACATCACCACACATAACCACACATCACCACAAATCACCACACATCACCACACATCACCACACAACACCACACAGCACCACACAACACCACACAGCACCACACAACACCACACATCACCACACATAACCACACATCACCACAAATCACCACACATCACCACACATCACCACACAACACCACACAGCACCACACCACACCACACATCACCACACATCACCACACAGCACCACACATCACCAAACAACACCACACATAACCACACATCACCACACATCACCACACATCACCACACATCACCACACATCACCACACATATCCACACATCACCACACATCACCACACATCACCACAAAACACCACACATCACTACACATCACCACACATCACCACAAAACACCACACATCACCACACATCACCACACATCACCACAAAACACCACACATCACCACACATCACCACACATCACCACACATCACCACACATCACCACACATCACCACATATCACCACACATCACCACACATCACCACACATCACCTGATCATTTTCCTCGATGGCAGGCCAATGTCGTCGATGAAGGCCCTTTCTAACTGCATCAACTGATCGTTTTTGCCTCGCAACAGCAAGACGCTTGAGGCACAAAGGAAACAGTTGATCGCTGTGTAATCAATTGTACCACCACACCACTGCACTACTGCACAACACACCACATAACCACACACATAAAAGCACACCACATGAACACACACACCACACTACATGAACAAAACACACCACACCACATGAACACAACACACCACACCACATGAACACACACACCACACCTTATCAACACACCAACCACACCACATAAACACATAAAACCACATCACATAAACACACACACCAAACCACATAAACACATAAAACCACACCACATGAACACAACACACCACACCACATAAACACACACACCCCACCACATCAACACACACACCACACCACAAAAACACACACACCACACCACATAAACACACACACCACATAAACACTAGAGGTCGGACCGGGTACCCGATCTGACCGGGTACCCGCGGGTACCCGCGGGACTCCCGCGGGAACGGGAATGAAAATTAATTTCGGGACGGGAAAAGTCGGGAACCGGGAATAGGTTTTCGGGACGGGAACGGGAACGGGAATTAACATTCAAATCGGGAACGGGAAAAGACGGGAACGGGAATCAACTTTTAAATCGGGAACGGGAAAAACGGGAATAACAGTTATTGGGATTGGATTCTTTAACAATGATTTTTCAGCAAACTTCTAAGTATGGACATCTTTATTTCATCGATACTCCGTACTTAAAATAAGTATTAAATGCAATGGAAAAGTATAACGAAGCCACCATTGCCAATATCAAAACCTCCAACACTACATTTGAAGTTGTTATGATGAGTCCAAAGATTAGTGAGATTAGAACAAATGGGTGATGATGAAAACTTTTCAGATGAAACCAAAATGGTCAGTTATATTATTTTAATTTTATAAATTAATACTTTGAATTTGAATGATTAATTTCCAAATGATTGCTCAGTTGATCATTTCGACAAAAGAAAAGATGCCATTGATCTTATTCGTATGACAGCATGTCTGTTGCATCCCCAGTATGAAAGAATAATAAGAAAAAAGTTTGGGATAGAAAAGAAATAAATACCAAGACTTTCATTAGAGAAAATTTAATTCTATTTTGTACAGCCAGACCAAGCTGCAGTGCCGATGAAAAAAAAGATAGTTATTTAGACCTATTATGTTTGTTTTTATAACGTAAAAATTATAATAAAATTTTTATACTATCAAATTATACGAATGATTTTATATTTGCAGTTGTAGAGAATAAGAATGTTGTTAAAAAACATATTTCTAACATTATTGAAGAATTAGTAATAATGAACAAAGAAAAAAATTCAGAAGAGGATGAATTGAACAAATATTCACAATTACGTCCCAAAAAAAATTGAAAATTATAAAGATGTTTTATTTTATTGGAGTAAAATGAGCAATTTTAAAATAGTACAAGAAGTAGCCAACATTTTGTTTAGTGTATCTGCATGTTATATTCGCTGTGAACGGAATTTTTCAATATGTGGACGTTTAACTTCAGACCCAAAATCATCTCATTTGAAAGCTGAAACTCTTAACGGTTTAACCCGTGTGAAAAGCAATGAAGACTTGATTGAATAACTCAAAAACAATACTTTTATTTCAATTAGAGACCGACCGAAACAGATATTTTTATTTCGGCCGAAACCGAAATTAGGCCGAAATTAAAATCCCATTTTCGGCCGAAACCGAAATTAAGCCGAAATTGAATATCAAATTTCGGCCGAAACCGAAATTAAACCGAAATTGTAATCAGATTTTCGGCCGAAACCGAAGCCGAAACCGAAATTTTTCCCAACTTTTATTAAAAATGAAAAAATAGTATTTAATGATGACAATGCCAGTTTAATAAGTGAATCCAAACAAGCGTATATTTTAAGCAAAAAAATAAAAGTTTTTAAACAAAAAAATAAAAGTTTTTCAACAAAAAATTTTTGTTGTTGTTGACAGGCTTTGCTTTGGTCAGACTGACATTTTGTAAAAAACTTCCAAATAGGATTCAACGACATTCTCACAATTTATTTTTGAATGAATTAATCGAAGACAAATCTTCTCGTTCTTTCGACTTATATACAGTGTTTTTCAAAGCATGGATATCTAGAATTACACATGCTTGTATATCTTATTCGAATAATGTGTGTGTGTGTGTGTGTGTGTTTGTGTGTGTGTGTGTACCTTTAATAAATCGACCCTCTGGATCATTGCCAAAGATGCATTTAACTTTCCCATCACATGAGAATCGAACCCAAACTTAATAATTCGAGTTCGATTGAGGATATACAGATACTTACTTTTGACAATAACATTTTTTAAACAAATGTTTTTTTAAATATTATCATTGAACGTATCCCAATTTACTTAAATATCAAAGACATAATTGTTGTTCTAGATGCTTGTATATGTTATTCGAATAATTAGTCTGATGACACCGATAAATCAATCAACCACGATAACTAATAGATATCTAATAGAGAATCGAATCCGAACTTAATAGTTTGATTGAGGATACAGATATATAAGATAAACTACATAAATAAATAAAAATTTCGGTTTTTCGGTAAATATAAGATCCATTTCGGCCGAAACCGAAATTGAGCCGAAATTCCAAAATTATTTTCGGCCGAAACCGAAAAATGGCCGAAATTGTAAAATTAGATTCGGCCGAAACCGAAAAATGGCCGAAACTAAGAAAATTTGCAATTTCGGCGCCGAAACCGAAACCGAACCGAATTTCGGTCGGTCTCTAATTTCAATAAATATTGAACTTTAAATCGTGTTTTTTTATTTCATTAAAAGAAATATTCTCTGACTTTCAAATAATAAATTTTAAGTAATTTTAGAACTAGCAAGTTTGGGACCAGTAAAAACGGCAGCGAAAATGAATAAAAAAACAAAAAGCTTTCGGGAACGGGTCGGGACGGGAAAAAAATTTCGGGAACGGGACGGGACGGGAATCAAAATTCTGATGTCCCATCGGGAACGGGACGGGACGGGAAAACAAATTTCGGGAACGGGACGGGACGGGAATCAAAATTCTGATGTCCCATCGGGAACGGGACGGGACGGGAAAACAAATTTCGGGAACGGGACGGGACCGGGAATGAAAAATCGTCCATGTCCGACCTCTATTAAACACACACCACACTAACTTGCTCTTATCAAGCCTCTCAAGGCTTTCGTCAAACGAGATGCACACCTGTGTGAATGCCTCTAGCGCTTTGGTGAGACCATCTGGAGATGGATGCATGCATGTATGCATGGATAGATGAATTAATGAATGAATAGATGCATGGATGGATGCATGGATGGACGGATGCATGGTTGGATGAATGGATTGATGAATGGATTGATAAATGGATGCATGGATTGATGAATGGATGCCTGGATGGATGAATAGATGGATGAATGGATTGATGAATGGATGCATGGATGGATGAATAGATGGATGAATGGATGCATGGTTGGATGAATAGATGGATGAATAGATGGATGGATGGAAGACTCACCGAGTTGAATGGCATGCTTCTGGATGGGCTTCTGGAAGGTTCGAAGGAACTTACGGAAGAGGATATCGAGGGAGCGTGAGTAGTGGGTGGTGCGGAAGGGGATGAGGGGTGGTGATGATAATGATCTCGCCATCTCCACCCACACTTGTGCTAATGCTTTAGAAAACTGTGATGATGATGATGATGATGGTGGTGGTGGAATTGTGTTGGTTAACAGCTAAAGAAGTTATCTTTTCAACTAACTATGCCACCAGCGCATACCACCACCTCCCTACCACCAAACCACAATACCTTGAACCCAGGGTCATGGAAGGTGGCATAGGAGTGGTGGGTATCGTAAGCGGTGTGGTAGAGGGGGTACGACGAAATATTGATCGATGAATCGTAATAGAAGCGGATGTCACTGCTGGGAACGCCTAGGGACGCCACAAAGGCTGCAAAGTCGCTGCCAGCGCCCATCAGACCGACCGAGGGTGACCGGAGACTGGCGTCAGGATTACGATGAAGCCATGTGTCATATACACTCGTCCTCCCGGCCTTCACCTCGCTCTCGTCTGGGTTGGCCACCTTGGTGGTGGGAGGAGTGGTGAGGTGCTGATGGTGGTGGGAGAAGTAGTAAGATGGTGCTGATGGTGGGACGGAGGATAGATGCCTATGGTGGGAGTGGTAAGAAGATGCTGATGGTGGGAGGAAAGATAGATGCGTGAGTATATTAGTAGGAATGTTGATGCGTGTTATAAAAAAGTAACAAAACAAAAGTGAAAAAGTACAGCAGATGAGAGTGGTGAAAGCAACACAGCAATGTAACATCACAGTACAAAAAAAAACATAGCTACACCACAGTACAACATCAAAGTAAAACTCAGTACAACAACACAGTACAACTACACAGTACATCACAGTACAACGCAGTACAACAACACAGTAAAAAAAACATAGCTACACCACAGTACAACAACACAGTACATCACAGTACAACATCACAGTACAACAACACAGTACAACAACACAGTAAAACAACACAGCACAACAACACAGTACATTACAGTACAACATCACAGTACAAAAACACAGTAGAACAACACAGTACAACAACACAGTACATCACAGTACAACAAAACAACTTTCTTGGTTGCATTGAATAGAAGTTCATTGAGGAGGGGCAATGCCTTGCCAAGGAACACCCACCGACCTGTCAATCAAACTATCGAATGAATAATAATGAGGATGAACAAAAATGAAAATATAATTTTTTTAAATTAATTATTTAAATATTTTAGCGATTAAATGTTGTTGTTTTTTTTATTCGCAAGGGGGTGTCAAAAAAGCAAGAAGAAAACCTTGCACAGCTGAGTCAACGTTGAGGTAAGCGACCGCCCTCTCACTCAAAAGCTTTCCATATTGCTGATGATGATGATGATGATGATGATGATGATGATGATGATGATTGATGATGATGATGATGATGATGATGATTGATGACGATGATCTATCTATCTATCAGAGTATTTATATAGCGCCATTTATTAAATCTCAATAGCGCTCTAAACATTCATATCATGACACTGAAAACAAATGTTTTCAGCATATCACTAAACATCTTAACCGTTAAGCCCGGCTGCCGCAATTGATTTGGCAGACGGTTCCATACAAGAGGGCCAGACACAGAAAATTGTATTGCCCCTATTTTTAAACGTGTGGGTTGAACAGCCAAGTAGTTCACCTCATCAGAACGCAATCGATAGGGTTGCAAAGTGTTTGTTTTCAAAGTGCACCTATCCATAAGGTATTTTGGTGCACGTCCATTTAAGCACTTATACATCAGCATGCATATCTTAAAAATAATTCGCTTATCAACTCTCAACCAATGGAGTTCTTTAAAAATAGGTGTGACGTGGTCATATTTGTATGCGCCAACTACAACTTTAGCAGCACCATTCTGAATGGACTGAAGCATACCAATCGATCTCTCAGGTAAACCCAAAAAAGACTGTTGCAGTAGTCCAAACGAGAGTGAATGAACGCATGTACCAGACCTTGTGTGGTAGCAGTAATTAATGACCTTCTGATTGACATTAATTTGCGCAGCTGATAAGATCATGTGCCGGTCAAATGCTTAATGTGTTCATTCATTGTTAGTTTTTTATCAAAAATAAAACCCAGAATAGTTGCTTGAGAGGATAGTTCAATATCTTCGCCATCAATAACAACATGGTCTACCTCAATCCTAGAAAGCTGCTGCCAAGTGCCTATCGGTAGTACTTTAGTTTTGCTTTTATTTAACTTTAATCGATTTGCTGACATCCATAAATCGATATTTGACAAGCATTTTACTAACTTGTCAATTGAATTCTGAAATGATGATGATGATTATGATGATGGTAGTGGTAGTGGTGGTGATGATGATGATGAAGATGATGAAAATGATGATGACAAGAATACTAATGATGATGATAATGTTTGGGGTTACGATGAAGATAATGGTGACAATGAGCGACGTAGAAAAAGTAATTTTTCAA